>JBCJKF010036540.1:0-11289 GCA_039654545.1 Plocamopherus ceylonicus
ACAAAAGATAGTCCAAAAAGGGACAAAGAAGAAGAAAAGAAAGATTAAAAAGAAGAGAAAAAGAAAAAAGGGGGGACTCTACCCTACTCTATCTGTATGCCTGCAACACATCTGCACGGTGAATATCAAATTTTCTAAGGCATCAGTTATCCTCTTTGTTTGTACCTTTCTTTCCACTTTATTATATAGTATGTTATTAAGTCAATATTTGTGAAGATCATAGACACTGTGCCAAGAAATGGGAGTTTTGGACCTCCGTCAGGATTGAAATGCTTCAGCTCGAGGGGGACCATATCCCCCTGACCCCCTACCAGGGCTTCGCCCTTGACCCGCGGTGGTCAACGTAGATTTTCCTCCCTTTTCATAATCCCTCACCATCAGCACTGAAGTATGGCTAGTGAATGTGTCAAAGTTACCATCAAATATGATCCACAACAATTATGACGATATTGACACACATACAACATTCAGAGTATGTCTACACGAAGTTGCTAACAGGAGAGAATCAATACAAATACTTATGTTATGAATTTAACATCTAATGGTTAAAAATGATAATTTTCCCTCCTCCCCCCCCCCCTCCCCCCAATCCCCCTGAAACCTTCATGAAAATGACAATCTCATAGAAAATTTAATATTCATGAAATATATAACTTGCAGCTTTGGTATTTTGATAGAATTCAGAAAAATATATTTTATATATAATACATGATGCCAAGCAAGAATCACTTGTCAAGTCTCTCTCTCTCCCTGTCCATGGCAAAAAGTGTTAGCAGGATGAGACACACTTTAGAGGGGTATAGCTGTCAATCACCCTGCTAATTCGTTATGTCAAGTCACAATGCAGAGACCAAAGGATTGCAACGGTAATGTTGTCTTAAAGTTCAAGTTCAAGGATTGGTGAAGCTCAAGGAAGTGGGTGTTGCCTGAGGAGAAAATGAAACACACCTCTACAGGTCTGAGATTATTCCATGACATTATAGCAAAATGCTGCTCTTGATTTTTTAGCCTCATCCATGGCATTTTTTGTAGTGCCCTCATTTCTTGAAAAATCCAGCGCCCTCATGAAAACAAAAATTTTTTCAATAAAAGAAAAATGATACAAAAGTTGAAGTTTTGTGTCGAAATGCGCCAAGCGCACACACCCTCTACATCTAGCACACCTGTACTACAAGTTTACTGTCCTACAGTCCATTTCAAAATCTACGCCCCAGTCAATTCTATTTTTCTCTTCTTCTACTACTTCTTCTTCTTCTTCTTCTTTTTCTTCTTCGTTCTCTATGTCAGTTCTTCAAATCCTCAGTCCAGTGGCAGCCACAAACAGCAGGGTTTTCTCCAGGTCTTTTCTTGTGCCACAGAGCTTTTGCTGTAGGTCTGTGGTGGGGGACCAGTGAATTTTCCTTAGGTCAGCATACCTTGGGCATCGTTGGGGAATGTGTTCAGCATCTTCATCTTCTTGAGCACATGAGCACCTAACTTGAA
This sequence comes from Plocamopherus ceylonicus, assembly GCA_039654545.1. NCBI lineage: Eukaryota > Metazoa > Mollusca > Gastropoda > Nudibranchia > Polyceridae > Plocamopherus > Plocamopherus ceylonicus. The sequence goes on from JBCJKF010036540.1 coordinate 1,483, forward strand.
TTTGGTGAACATATATTATGTTTCATCAAGAAGTTGTGACCTGTCCGCAGTCTAAAGATTGTTATTTGGTCCTTGCCGGTCAGGTGGTGGTACGGGTCGTTTTTCTCTAAAACAGTTCATTGTATCGCTGTCAGACATGCCTACCGTCCTGAGAAAATCAGAACTTTCCCGAAAAAATGTAAAAAAAAAAAAAAGCAAAAGTGTTTCACCAAGCTCAGTTCTGTTCCAACTATCCTGATCCCCGTTTAAAAAAAAAAAAAATTGAACACAGATTGTCACACAAGCCATGATTCATAGCTTTTGTTGTTGCTCCAAAATGCAAGTGTTTTAGTTTTAGCCTTATTGGAAGCCTTGGACCTAGGCCTACCATTCATTCATTCATGTGTGGAAAGGTCTTGGCCAAGGCTGAGTGAATTCTTCTTATCGCCGAGGGGATATCACGTGACATCAGGTTTCTTGAAATAAGACGGCTGCTAGCAATGCAACGTAAAAAAACAGACCATAAGCCACAACTTTTTTCCTTGCTCATCTGCCCTGCAGCTTATAGTCAGGAGCGGCTTATGCTAGGATTTTTTCTGAAATCGTGTGCCTCGGTTTGAAGTGATTTGAAAAAGGTAACTTTTTAAAGATAAAAATTATTTAAAAGTAAAGAAGCATTTCTAGATAATTATGTTCGTCTACATGTAGCTTCGTGTCAAAAAGTGCATAAAATTTGCATGCCGGCATTGGGTTTCAATGTCAAACAGACTTTTGGAAACACAGATTGCCTTATTGAAGTAAGGATTAGTCCATTTATTTGTATTATTGGCTCTAAATTTGTCATTCAATCAAATACTAACGAGGATTACGAAGGCCACAGTAAGATGAACAAGCTAGATCACGTGAGGACTGATACAGTCTGCACAGATTAATCATTTAATGCCTCTATTTAATTCATAAAAGGTAAAAAGTAATAAAGTAAGTCACTGTTCTGTTCAACACATGTTTAGGGCACTAAAGCATTCTAATGTTATTTCACATTAGAATAGCCATTATGTTTTTGGGTTTGTTTGTTTTTTTACAATTACATGTTGCCAGTTTTCTTGGACCATTTCCTTAACTAAATCTGTAGAATTGAGAGCAAGCATGAAGTCACTATCCTTGGAGGGTTGAATGAATTCATGGTCAAATTTTATGGACCTCCAGGAAGTAAGTAAATCTATTGCCCATTGGTAGTTAGAGTAGACAATTCAGGCTTTTTTAAATTTTGTTGTAGTTTTTGTTTTGGGTTTGTTTTGGGTTTGTTTTGCTTTGTTTTGTTTTTTGGTATGTGTTGTTTTTGGGGTTTTTTGTTTTTGTTTTTGTTTTTTTTTGGGGGGTGGAGGAGGTCTACTGGCCTTTTTTTTCAGTGGTTTTGAGGTGCTGTGGGTTTTTTGCGGTTTTTGCTTGGGGTTTTGTTTTGCTTTTATTTTTTTCTGGGTTTTTTTAATTGGGGAGGGGTCAGAGGGTTTTTTTTCCTTTTGTTTTATTGGGAGGGGGAAGGGGGGGGGGTGGAGGGAGCTTGTTTCTTGTTTTTCTGTTAGTTTACTGTTTCACTATTCCATTCTGTTTTCTTTCTTTATTTTCTTTGGTGATGTTTGGGTTCTGTATGTTGTTGAGGTTTTTGGGGGGTATTTTTTATTTGGGGAAGGGGGGGGGGGGGTGTTTGTTTTGTTTGGGTGTGGGGTTTGAGTTTGTTGGGTTTGTTTTTTGTTTTTTTGTTGTTTGTTTGGTTGTTGTTGTTTTTTTGGGGGGATACATTCGATACTTTCAATTGCATTTCAATCCTGTTAATTAATTAGCATCTCACATTTAATTATTTCATCTCATAGTCTCATGACTAACATTCTCAAATGTGGTTCTATATTACATTGATATTATGTATGTAACCATCTTACATTTGTCATTAAGTATGGAATAGAGAATTTTCAAGATGATAATTTGTTAACGTATCTTCTCCATGCATTTTCCAATATTTCAAGGAATTTTGAACTTTTTTTCTTTTTTTTTTTTTTCCCAGCTCCATATGAAGGCGGTGTTTGGAAAGTAAGAGTAGACCTCCCAGACAAATATCCATTCAAATCGCCATCCATCGGTAATGCCACCATCCTTTTTGTGTATGAATTCACACAAATGTCTTTTGAAAAAGAATTCATGAAGCCTGCATAAATCTGTTCTTGCTATTTTTTTCTCATTGTGGCATTTGCTTATATGTTTTGAAGGATTGTAATGTAGGTCTCATTGATATTTCTGAGGGTCTCAAGCTTTTTCATAGTCCATGAACCCTTTGCATAGAGGGAGGTTGAATTCGTTTGTTTTCTTGATTTGACAAGACGGTTGGTTAAAATGAATGAATGAATGTCTACAGATTTACATAACACAATGCAATCTAGTCCCTCCCTATGACTACAACATTATGTCTGTCTGGTGATGGACCTTTGAACTTTCCGAAATTGGCTGCAAGGCTAGTAAACTTCAAAGTGATTAAAAAGCTTTGCAAGATGATCCTCATCCGAACATTACAATCACGTTTCAAGATGCGCTGTAAACTTCAAAGAGATATTTGAAAAATCTGTAAGTTAAAGAAGTGGCTGGAGACTAAGTTGGTCTACATTCTTCCATGCTGATTATTCCGAATCGATGCATGTAAAGACTTAAGAAACTTCCTCTATGTCTGAATGAGTGCCCATTCCACCTAAGTGCCCTGTTAGACTGCTTCCCAACCAACGGGCACTCTCATGGAAATAACTGTACATAGATTTAAATTAATTTTTGAAGACACTGAAAATTGTTGGCCCAATCTGAATTTTATGGTTTTATTGTTTTTTCTTTTGAAATATTTAATTTACCTTTTAATTTTTTATTACTATGTAATATTTCTCTATTAAGATATACTGTGTTTTATGTATATTTTGTTTTGAACTTTGTTTCTTATATTTTTATTTTCAGGTTTCATGAATCGTGTTTATCATCCAAATATTGATGAAGTGTGAGTTTCATTTTGGGTTATGATTACCTGCCAGTATTACAATGCTTAGATAATTTTCTTGTAGACAATGAATCAGACAAATAATTCAGATCCATATTTTAGTGATGCCATGTTATAGTATTTATTGTCTTTTTTCTTTTTTTTTTTTTTTTCTTTTTTTTGTGTATAAAGGTCTTGGAGGAGCCAGAGAATTTTGACTTCAGTATTGGAATATATGCTAGAACTAGTAATGGTTTTGATTGTGGATTGGTCAGTTTTCACAAATGATGAAGTAGTTGAAATTTATTTCGTTTTACAAAATCTACATAAAATGAGAAAAAATTAGTAAGTTGACCGCAGTGTGCGTGAAATAATAATACAATGGAATACTGATATAAAGAACAAGCCCTGGCAACACAACCAGTTCTTTATATCACTAGTTCTTTATTTCAGTCTTACACACAGACACCCGTTTTGTTTTGTTTTCCCAAACACTCCTTATACCTCACAGAAGTATTTTTCATAAACACATGTATGTACATGTTAGCTTTGTTTTATGTGTTGTGTAAAGGAGAGAAAGAGGAAGTTGTTTGCTTTCTCTCTCTTTCACCAACATTCAAAGCAAACTTTTCCATGTCCCCAAGAAAAAAAAAAATTTTCCCCACCATTGTTGATGTTACATGTCTCACCTCTCTTTTGCTCGATTTGCTTTGATGTCATTTGCACCAGCATGGTATGGCACGGCTAGTGCTACGCGTTAATCATTATGATATCATTTATAAGTGCGCAGTGGCCAAGCTTCACTTGGCAATCTGCCTGCTCATTTCTCAAGAATCGAGACTATAGGCCTATAAAACAAAAGACATGGTGTGCCTATCACAATCACTATTATGATGTTAGAGGCCGGCACTTGCCATGCCATGCCATACCAGTGGGAATGGGATCAAAGCTAGTTCAACAACTACAAGAGATTCAAGAAATGTTTCACATTAAAAAGCTTCAATAACAATAGACTCCAATTACCTGTCCAGTTTTCCCAGCGGCTTTTCATGTAATCGTCCGACAGTGACAGCAATGTAATGTAAGAAGTCCTAGACCGTTGCAAATGGGACCAAAGCTAGTTTAACAAGATATGTGAAAACATGTTTCACACCAAAATGCTTCAATAATAATAGACCCCCATCACCCGTCAAGTCTTCACGAGGGCCTTTTGCGTAATCGTCTGACAGTAACACGCAGTGTAATGTAAGAGGACATCAGGCAAAAAAATGCATTCATAACAGCCATCAGTTTGTTATTGCATGTTCGCTACATTCGTCCAAATTTTAGTGACACAAAAAAACAAACAAACAAGGCAACGAAATTGGTTCTTTATTTCCATCAATTCGTTTGAAGTGTGTTCTTTATAATTGTGCTCCACCGTAATTACACAATTATAATTTTATAATACCGGTTATAATAATTGCAATTATGATTTATTAATAATAATTGTATAGCAATTATAATAATTTAGAAATTCATATTAATTTAAAGTAATGATGATAATGATAAAGAGGGGAGGGAGTAAAGGGGGAATTAAACCAATTAGTGTTGTGTTTTATTTTCAATGAATTTTTTAAATTTTTTTTTACTTGTTTAGATCTGGTACCGTGTGTCTAGATGTCATCAACCAGGCCTGGACAGCTCTTTACGGTGAGTCAACACATGTTAGCCCAGGAACTGGAGATGTAACCCCAGCTTTTAAAGAAGTGATCCTAGAACTAATTAATGTTTCCTGTCTTTTCTTTGACTTCTTATCTACAGAGAACCAGATTACATGTATCTGATGAATCTTTGAAGCACTGAAAGTTTGTCTCATGTTTCACAATGAATTACTTAAAATGAAAATGCAATTAAAATTGATGGAGGTAAAATTTCGTAAATCCAAAATGCAGAGCTGTGTTAGAAGCCTTTAGGACAGAAAAACCCACAAACTTTACCACCTATTTGTCCATTGTTAAGTTCTCGATTTAATGACTTTTAGTGGACATATTACCTCTGCAACAACAAAGAGGATATTTTTTTTTTTTTTTTTGTTATTGCTTTTGTTTTGTTTCTCTTTTTATATGTTGATGGTCCCAAGTACAGAATACCCAACTCCAATTTTTTCCAACATGCTTTAATGTCTAAAAATACTCATTATTATGATATACACCCTGTCTATGAATATCTAAGTTGTCAACCCAATAGAAGTCTTAGAGGCAACATCCATCGCATAATGAAAAATGTTTTAGTAGATTATAAGGAGCTGCTCCGAGAAAATCTTTTTTTTTCTTTTACCTGTGAAATTGAGGTTTTCAAACTTCGGTGTTCTGTGGCCGAGACCATCAATAATTATGTGTGTGTCTTATGTTTTGTTTGCATGTGGTAGAATTGTCATTGTTTTTCTATCTCCCTCTCCCTGCTCATCATCCCCTCTTGGGGGAGGATGCTTGTTTTGTCGATATGCTATAATCTTTTAGTTTTAGCGCTGCAATGAATTTTCATAACCTATCTTTCTAATTTCCTAGATCTGTCCAATATCTTTGAGACGTTCCTTCCACAATTGCTAGCCTATCCAAATCCCATAGATCCTCTCAATGGGGACGCAGCTGCCCTGTACCTGCATAAGCCAGAAGAGTACAAAAAACGAGTGCGGGGTAAGAACTTTTCAATAGTATTCATTAATTCGTGACAATTTTTACGTCACCTTGATGGCAAAAAAAAACCCCAAAGAATAAAAACATTTTAAGTGATTTTTTTATTGTTAAGCCATTGTCAATTCAAGATAACAAAAGTAATCAACTAAATCAAGGTCATTACCACTGTTTGCCACTATACACCCACATCACACACACACACACACACACACACACACACACACATGCATGCACAATAACAATTTTATTTAATAAAATATATAAATTTGACTCAATGATCCAAGAAAAGTAAGATGTGAATGAATGGCAGAGGCCTCCAGCTTCCATCTTATTATTTTACAACATGGGAACAGTTTTGAACACATTTCGTGCCAAGAAATCATTAGAAGATTGCTAGTGAAGTGAAAAACCTGAGAGATAGCAGCCCTGATTTTTCTTTATATTATCCCCACTGCAGACGACTAAGAAAGCATGTAATTAACAGCATTGGATCTAAAGTAAAATAAAATATGGAGAAATAAATGAAAACAAAAAAAAACAACTGATTTGTTCTTTATTTGACTGACGGAAAAAGTGATGTTCTCTGTATTTGACAGACTATGTCCAGCGCTATGCTACAGAGGAAGCTTTGCGTGAGACAGAGCAGGCATCATCCTCCAGTGAGTCTTCCATGAGCGACTTTTCCGAAGATGAAGCCCAGGACATGGAGTTATAATAGAGGGGGAAGGTATTCACCCTGCACGGTTGGGGTGGTGCCTTTGTGTCTAGCCTTGGGACGCACGGTCCAACTATCTGCATTCATATTGTATATAATTACTCATGTACTCATCATGACCGTGTTTTTGAACTTGAACATGTGCGCATGCTTGGTGGTTTGTTTGTCTTTTTGAATTGATGGAAACAAAGTGCTGGACAATTTTTTAAAAAGTCTTTTCATTAATAAAAATGTTTCTGTATGAACCGAGATAAGATGATGAAATTAATGTACATTTAAAAAAAGAAAATATTTATTTTATAAAAGTTTAGGCTTATTTTCATGGAAAAAATTATCTCATATGCCCCTATTTTTTCTTTTTCACCCTGTGAAGAATAGTGTTTTCTCTGACCCAAAAGAAATGAATTTTTTTATATTTAGGTAATACTAATTAGGGCAAGGTTATTGATTAATAGATTTCTAATCACTTTGACTTTTTTCTTAGTCCACCCTTTCAATACAGGGAAAGAGAAAGCGAAAAGAATTTGGAAATTAAAGGAAATAATAATATAATAATCATAGCAGTTTGTTCAAGAGCAAGGAATAATGAAGTGTATCGTGATGAATTGCTTGTTTGGGGTTTGTTTTTTGTTTTTGGAGGGGGGGGGGGGGTTCATCCTTTTTTTCTCCTCATGGCATTCACACAAGGTCCAGCACATTGTTTCATGTAAATAAGTGAAGTTTGAATTTGTTGTGGGCCAAATGGTCAGTTGTATGCAGGCATTGTGTGAGTGTGTGTGCGTGTGTGTTTGTGTAAGTGTTTGTTTGCACCACTATCGAACCAATCCAGATTTCTACATCAATAAATGTATGTTGAGATTAGAGTGACTGTTTCTTGGCTTTGCTTTTTTTTTTCTTTTCTTTTTTTCTTTTTTAAATGTAAGAGTTTTTATTTTCTATGACTAGATATAGAAACAGATTTCCTTACTTAAGAAAGTATTGCCAGTGTTTGCAATGAGATTGTAAGATAGGAAAGAAAATACAATGCCATGTTGCTTGCATGAAGCCTGAACCAGATTGATAGAATGTTTGCCCCTTTTTATACTCCAACCGATGCTTTACTTTGATTGAGGGATGGATGAAGACATGTATGAATGTTTTGTTGGGTTGTTTGTTTTTTTCTTTTTAATTCTTGAAATTTGAAAATTAGGAAATTATATCTAAAGGAGCAATTGATATGTTTACATATATTTTTCTTTCTGTCTTTCTGAAATATTTGTTTTTCTTCTTGTTGATATATAGATATGAGCATAGGGAAGTCAGTATGGTATGTAATGTGATTTGCAGTGGAATCATTTTTGTAGAGGCTCCTCTTCATCTATTAAACTTTCTTGTGTATTTGTCATTTCTTTGGAGGAAATTGGTACTTTTTTGTTTCAGTTTTTTCATAACCATCTTCAAGAATTTAGTTCCATTTGATCATAATGCTAGGAATTATATTATCTCTTTCCTGTATCACATTTTGCAGGTTTCACCCACATTACCTTTTTTTGTTTTGGGTTTGTTTTGTGGGGTTTTTTTTTTGTTTTTTTGTTTTGTTTTTTGGGTTGTTTTTTAATAAATAGACATCACAAGTTATATAGAGCAAGAAATTTCATTTTATGATGCTGAGATTTCCTTTCATACATTCAAATAAGTCATGTTTTTTCCCCCTCTGTAATTTCTTTTGCTCCAACAATCCTTTGAAATGGAAAAGAAAAATTGACTTTCTACCTGCTTTTTACTTGAATCTAATAATTGTAGAGTATGAAATGAATGCTGCAAATTGATTAGGATTTTAACGTAAAATTGTCTATGAAAGAAAAAGTTTACTTCACCTTGCAGTTTGGGAATCTGTTTGGATTTCGGTTAAAGGTAACCTTTTGTTGACAAGAGTTTTTAACCATTGATTATTATTAGGTTGATTTTTATGGATAATTTTTACCGCGGCTTGTTGTGTGTGGACTTAGGAGGTTGTTGCACCCTGTTAGTTTGATTTCCTGCCCCTTTATTGATGAAGATCTTTGTTTTAGGATATTAAATGTTGTTGACATTGATCATACTGGAGTTTGTTTTGTAAAGACTGTATGTAGTACTGGTACTATAATACAAAAGGAGATGGGGGAAAAAATGTCCTTTATGTCATTGCAAGTACTGTGTGTATAAGTATAATATTACACACTAATAGTATTTGTCCCATACCAATAGTTTACATGCAATAATTCAATTCCAGCAAATTTGGTAAATATATGGAGGGATGAGTTGTTTATAGTGATGTTACCCAAGAGTTATTGAAATCTAAATTTATTTTTTGCTCCATTAGTACATGCAGGAGAGTCATTTGAAAGAGAAAAAGAAACGTAAAAGTAGTTTAAGACCAGTTTTTGATATGGTATTGTGAAAGGTTGTCATGAAAGCCACAGACTTGCATCCCTGTTGTATACAACAGTCTTTTCATATTAGACTCCTGTTTGGTTCGTGTAGTGATTGATTGAAGGGGTGGTTGATTGATGGAGAGGTTGGCTGATTGAGAGATTTTTGCATGGCTTTTAATGGTTGACTGATAAAGAGAGACTGGCTGATTTAGGGATTGTTGACATGGCTTTTAATGGTTGATTGACAGAGAGTGTGATTGACTGTTGACATGGCTAGAGACTTGCTTATTGAGAGATGTCGGCATGGATAGAGACAGGCTGATTGAGAGACTGTCGGCATGGCTTTTAATGGATGCGCTACTCACCACTACCATTTTAACTCCCCATATTTTTTTCATTGTTGACTTTTCCATGATGTACTATTTAGTGATCAATCCAATCTTGTTGTTACTACAATATTTTCTTTCTTTCTTGCTATAAATCGTCTTTCCTTGTGAGAATCAGTCTATGCGGCATCCCTCTTTCTATCTAGTGCTGGAGCAATTAAAATAGTTATATGTTGCCTTTGCGGGAAAAGGAATTTGAAACTTGAGGATACGAATATGTGTGGCCAAGATAGATGGCATGTGGCTAAGCTGATTTTCTACACACAAGAAATGTATTATCTTTTCAATTTTTGTTGGTTTTTTTTTTTTTTTTTTTTTTGCTGGTGTTCGTTTTCTTTTGTTGTTTTGGGGGGTTTTTTCGGGTTTTTTTTTTTTTCGTTAATTTGTCTCTTTTTCTCCTGAGATAGAGTTGAGCCAAAAACTGATAAACCTGCCAGACTGATTACTTTTAATAATGATTTTTGATGAATGGATGTCAAATGATGAAAGCATCTTTTATTTTAATATTTTTATAGTTTGTCCCTTCTTCATGTCCCCTCCCTCCTTTCATTTAGTTAATCACTCCACCTCCATCTCTCTCTCTCTCACTCTCTCTCTCTCTCTCTCTCTCTCTCTCTCTCTCTCTCTCTCTCTCTCTCTCTCTCTCTCT
>JBCJKF010036650.1:0-11142 GCA_039654545.1 Plocamopherus ceylonicus
TTCTCAATAAAAACCATTGCATGCAAAGACGATAAACAAGTCACAAGGTCAAACATTGTCGATGGTTAGGATTTAACTTCCACAATCGGATTTTACTCATGGTCAACTGTATGTAGCTACGTCTAGAGTTAAAAGCTACAATGGTTTACAATTTGCAGTAGCACAAGCTTCCAATGACGCAATGTTTTAAACTACACAAACAATGCTGTTGAGTCTGGGACGACATTTCATCCAGTCTAGGCACGCACACACAATACCTGTACAGCTACGCCTAAGGTTATTGAAGTTTCACTTAAGTTTCAGAATCTTATTACAATTTACATCATCTTATCATTTCTAAACAGTGTAGGAAAACGCTTTTTCTTTTTTGATTTCCTTGATGATCCCTCTTGGCTGACTGAACTGCATGAAGTTTCAGATGGATTTTCTTCCTGAAGATAGTCAGATCCATGCACTTGGACTTGGGCAGCTGATGAAACAGCATACTTGATATTGTCTTCATTGAACAATCTAGGTAAATAGTTGTTACAAAACGGTATGCTTTAGTTAAATTACCATAAAAAGAAAGTCAAAGTTAATTATATTCAATGTCATAATAAAGTATGAAGTCTCCTGTTCTTGTACATGCATATAAAATGCTTATGAAAAATAAGTACTTACAAAATTATGATTCTGAAGCATGCACAATGAAAAAAGCCAATACAGTGGTCTCTGCCTAAGACTAGTAAGAGGCAGATGGTCGGGAAATGGAAAAAAAAAGGCCAATAAGGCAGACAGATTCTTAGACATAAGGAAGGAGATTCTTAGACATAAGGAAGGGGAATTAAGAACTGCTTTTGCCACACTGGATTCTGCTAAGGGACTGAGTCAGAAGGGGACATGCTACTTTCAGATAATAAGCCTACCAAAGAAGTGTAAAAGGCAATGAAGCTAGTGTGACATCTCCCCAGAAAACAACATAAGATTTGCTACCAAGGTTGAGACAATAACAGAAATCCCAGTGTTGAGACAGTGCAAACTTTGCAGCCTTAGAATCCACTCTTTTGCAGAAAAGAACCTTGTAACCAATATATAAAATCTTATTTTCAATAAGTTTCTTTAGATCAACTTTCTCTATATCGACAAAAATTATATTACATGTATATGGAACCTTATACTTCATTACATCAGGTGTGCATTGAAGCTCTCTCTCTCTTCAATACAAGAAGTGATGGTCAGAAAGAGAAAAGGATAGTGGTGAAGAAGGGCTGCTTAACTCAAATGCTTAACAAGCCCCATAATTATTTACATCTCATTACAGTCAACTATGCCTGTAGCGATGTCCTTGGGGACCCGCCCAGAAAAAATATTGCTGCATCAGAAGTTCACCACAACCACTAGTGGCATTAGAAGAAAAATTCAATGGAAATAATCCTTCTATAACTACTGTAGGTAGTTATTGAGCTGCATCGATAACACATCACGGCAACACGGAAAACATGTTGGCTACATGTTTTGTGTTTTTTAATCTCCATCTCATATATTTTTTCATTCTTTATTTACGTTATACTTGAAATTGAAGAAGAAAAGACTCAGAAAAAGTACAAGGTTATATGAACAAACAAAGTACAAGAGACAAACAAACAAAGTAGATGCTAGGCCTAGTCCCTTGAGAAGTGTGCTCATAATATCATTGCATGCAATAGGATGCAAGTAGTACGGTAAGCCTCCTATAGTGTGACTGAGTGCTTATCATTATCATCAGTGGCATGTGTTGTTGGTCACGTCGCTGACCATCCATCTCCAAACTGATCTATCATCTGCACATCTTGTGTAGTCTGTGTTGTTGTTGATATAGGATGTGTTTTGTCATAGATTTGTCAGGAAGGACAATGGTTGTCTTCCTCATGCTCATGTGCTTTCAACATATCCTCATGTTACTTGCTTTTCTAGTCCATTGCTCCTCCACAAATGTCCAAAGAAACGCTTACGTGTTGCTGAACATCTGTAGGCTCACTTTCAAACCAATATTAGGTTTAAACTATTTGCTGTTGTATTTTGACTATAAACGTTACAGTCCGGGGAAAAGAATACACATCACTACAACAATCATGACGGATGCAGCAAAGTCAATGCAACCCTTTGTTTTTAATGAGTTTGTGTAGCATTGGTACCTGTTCCGAGGAAAAAAATCGCTACGTCAAAAATCACTACAACCAAAGCTACGAGTGGAATTGACCGCACTATTAATCTGCACTATCAGTGAAATACACACACAACTCTGACATTATATTCACCCTAACTTCAGAAAACTTAAGTCTCAGTTTAACCTTATGGCTCATGGAATTGATGAAGAGGTCAATGACCTGGGACTGAAATTTATTTTTAATTTTTTTTTTAACATGGAAAATGAGGCCCTTTTTAAATAAATTATTATCAAGGATTAATCAATGGAGAGGCAAACCTCGAAATGTTACTAATGGAAAAATGTTTGAATTCAAATGTCTGCATTAATATTAGAGCAATAAAGTTTTGGAAAGATATATGATAAACCTTAGTTCATGGGGAACAGAATGGCCATGTAGACAAGACCTGGTTGCAAATGAATTAATGTTCTACAGTCAACGCCAAGGATGTGGACCTGTCCTCAGACAAGATTTGACTTAAAGCACACTATCTCACTTGAATAAACTTTTTGTTATATAAGCAGACTTCAAACTTCTACCATGCACTGTGCATCAACTGTAACAAGTATATATACATCATAAGGAAATGAGATTTTGAAAGACAACTGACCCTTTTATGTATTCCCATATTTGCTTCATTGATGGTCTGTCTGCCTCTTTGACACTGACACATTGTAAGATTAGTCTGTATAATTCATCTGGACAACAGGATGGTTGCTTGTTGTGGTCTTTCCATTTTCCAGTCATCAAATCTTTTATGTGCTGTACATTTAAAAGTAAATAAGTATAAACAATGAGAGGAATTAAATTGCAATAAGTTTTGTCCCGTAAAACAGTATTAAAAAAACAAACTTCACATGTAGCATACTGACTTTATCTTGATTTCAGATCTTGAGGGGTGAGGAAATTTGGGAAATTACTGTACAAGTTTTTTTTTCCAGAAAGTCAACATAGCATCCTATGAGATTTGACCATGAGACAACATGGTCTGCAGCTCAAGAACTTATTGACTAGACATATATTCACATTTTGTGAAAAAAATAAAATACCTTTTCTGGTGTTAAATCCCTAAAGGGTTGAATTTCTGCATCATTTATTTCCTTGAGTGAGTTATCTTTGTCAAATGCAGTAAGAAGAACCCAGATGAAATTTCCAAAACAAAAGACATCAGACGAAAAAGAAAACAGTCCATTTGTAATTACTTCTGGAGCAGAACTGTTGAAATCAAAATTGAAGAACAAAGGGAAGAAAATTCATAAATGGTGTCAAACATTTAACAATATTTACAAACATGTTGCAATGACCTTGAAATACAAGGTTGTTTTTTTTTTATTTGTAAAAAAGGCGCTAGACAGCTAGTACAACAAAAATAAATCTGGCAAAGTCTGGATATTTTGAATGAATTTTTAAATTGGAATAGTTGAGGTCATCCAGGCTGTTTATGGCAAATCATGGATGAAAAAGAACATTTTAATCAAAGGAGAGGTTAACAACAGGTTCCCAAATTATATGCAATCAAGAGGTATTCTCTTAACCTTGTTAACTGACTGACTGTTGGGCGTGTGAAATGATTTACCCGCGGGTGTTGATTGTTGCTTGTTTAGGTAAAGTGCGTTACGTTTTTTTTTCTTTTTGATACAAGCAACAATCATAAACACTGACAAAAAATTAGAACACAATTTTTAACAATCCATTTAACTCAAATGAAATCATTTTTCTTTGTATTGAAGTCTCGAAAATAGAGCCATTGTGCTACAACAGCTGAAAAAGTGAAAGTAGACAGGAAGAGACTGATTTCAGAAAGAAATTTCACAATCGGCTGTCTAATGGTTCAAAGGGGCATAACTCTAGTAAATTATCACATCACATAGATTTGTTTGAGTTGTGTAAACTGCCCATACTGTTAGTATGCCGGTAAGTAATAGAAATAAAGAGGCAAAATCTATTCCGGAGACCCTCCTGTATGGGCAGAGTTTTAAGTTGGACGACCATACTGGAAATGTATTGGCAGTCAGTGAGTTAACCCTATTAATACTCATTTGACTCTGGCAATAGCCTTTACTTACTGAGGCACATTTAGTTTACTTAGAGCGGAAATTTGAAGTCTGGAAAAGAACTTTGAGAAAAATTAATTAAATATGAGTTGAAAATAGGAATGTCGCTAACAGTGATAGCTTTATACCACAGCGAGGCCATATCATCAAATGTTATATGTATCAATATTAATAACAAAGGTTAACAAAATGAAAACATTATGATTAAGATTGTAGTAAATTAAGATGAATGCTAAGAAAATCTCACCTTGATTTTCTGTCAGATCGAATTTTGTTTTTTCCCATTTTTCCTTCAAAACTTGAGCCATCTTGATAACTAATTTTCTTCAAAAGGGACAAGGACACAATGTATGGCTGTTGAAAACAGTGAAAAACAATGAAAGTAAAAGCTTTTACATTGGGAAAGGTAAACAAAACACACAAAAAAAGATAAGTCCATTTTATGTCACTTGCATTCTCTAGGGGCTCCTGCCTTATCCTGCCATTACTCTTCAAGTCTTCCCCCAACAACACACCAATCACCTCCTCAACCCTGTCACTTTAACTTTAAGCAGGGTCCCAACCAAATCCTTGACATTTTTTTCAAGACCCCAAAAAATTTTTCAAGAAAAATTAGGGTGCCGTGAATCAAGAATGATTCCCAAAAAGCCCATTTATCAATGATAATATAAATGAAAGCACATGCACATTTTGTAGTACATAATATACATTATTATTATACAGCAGTATTCAAGTAATACATCATTATAATTATACAGGCTTATTTAAATATGCCACTGAAATAAAATAATGATGTTTGCTCTTTCTCCTGCTTGTATCCGCCATCTGATATTTTGAATTTCGAATCTAGTAGAGAACAGTGCATGCGAATGCGGATACCAGAATAAAACAAAACGGGAATAGTGTTCTTTGTGTTTAAACAAAGCAAGAATAATGCCCCTTTTATTTTAATATCATCAAATTAGTCGTGAGTGCACTCCCTGTGGCAAGTCCAGCCAAGCTTCGCAGAGTAGGCCTAGCGTGTTGCTGCCGCCGTCAAGTGAATGCGTTCGCCTCTCTCTTCACTCAGCACTCCTCCACACACACAATTTTAGCCCACAAACCACACACCATCAATCGATAAACTAGCCTTGGGCGAAGAGAGGGCCCTATATTCTGAGTACTTAGCGATGTAGTGCAGTACATGTAGGCCTACTCTGCCATCTTATGAAAAAAAGACACAGCATTATTAAGTCAAATGCATATATATATGTGCTTTATTGGGATAAGACGGCAGTATTACTGCCAGCCTAACTACTATCATATCATGTATTGTGTAGCCTCAGCCAGCAGGCAAACTACAAATTGTTGCTGCTGGGCGTTGAAAATAGTCGTGAAAAAAGTGCCTATTCACGCATGAGACACTGAAAAAAAGGGGATTTTTTTAAAGGGGAAAAAAATTTGAAGTTATTCAAGTTATACCGTTGAAGCACCCAAATCTTGCATTTCATTTTTCCCGACATTTTCCCGACCCATTACAAAATTCCTGACTTTTTCCCGATTTTCCGACACAGTTGGGACCCTGTTTAAGGCAGTAATCAACCTTTATGGTTTGGGATATCATTTATTGGAAAGCAAGTCTTTTAATTGGCTAAGAGTATGGATTTTATTGGTCAGGAAGCAAGTGTTTTCATTCGGGGAAGCCCTATTCGTACACATTTGTGTACGAATAGTCCAAAGCCCTATTATTTACTTTTCGTACACACACAAACACACACACACAAAGTCTCTCTCTCACTCACTCCCTCTCGTGAAAATGCTTTGTGGAGTCTAGAACTAGATCAGCATAGGTCTAATCTAGATCTAGATAGATCTAAGAACTAAACTTAACTAAATCTATATGTACTTTACTTTTTCTAGATTATCGATAATAGGCCTATCAAGGTATAGGGCTAGAATCTAGGTCATGTTTGTTGCTTTTTCTTTCAGTCATTTCTTTTTAACTTTTCTTTCTTTATTCTGACTTTCATTACCAATCAATCATCATCTCTTGAACACTCATTCTCTACCCAGACTTTGGAACAGCATTACCGTATAGCACATTTGCTAGCCTCAAACGATTTACCCATATAATTCATTTGTGTAAGAATAGGTGAAAACAGGGTTTCAGGCTATTCGTACACGTGTACAAATAGTCACTTCGTTTCATTGGACCAGGAATATCGTCTTCACAATCAATTTAAAGTTGTCGATCATCACCACATTGATGTCGATATACTTTGTTTTTACTAAGATTATGTCGTTTTAGTAGTGAATTTTTCATTACTAATGATATTAAAGGAAAAAAATTGGGACCTGGTCACCATGTCATTATACAGAAGATGTCATTATATCCAATGTCATTATAGTTATATATAGATTCTATAGGTTGCACTGTATGTCAATTCAAGGGGAAGATGTTTCTCTTGAAAAACAAACATGTATCATGCCCCTCAAAGTAGTTTGACCATAATACAGAGATACTGTCACATTGTTGGGTTCTTTGTACAAACCTATGATTATCTAGATCTATAAAACATTATTTGGACATTAGACAATATCAATCGAATGACTTGAGGCGGCCATTGTTATTACCCAGAATGCCGATCCTTTATTTATTGATCGATTACAATATCGAGTATTGAAGCATGAATTGATATTCATTCCGAATGTGACAGATACAATGTGAACATTTTAAAAACAAACCTTCAATTCCCTTTTGTTAACAAAGACAAAGGACGTCCTCAAATCCCCAATGATCCATGAACGGGCATGTAACTCTGAAATAGTTTCAGCAACTTTGCATATCAGCATCATGTAGACAGAAATATCATTGCCAAGCAGTCTTTTCTGAGTAATATCATAGAGACTGTTTGATGAACGAGGAACCACACATTTCTGTTGGAAGATAAAATTATTTTGACAAAAAAAGTAATCTGATCATTCTTATAGCTCATTTTGTTTCAGTGATTTCTTTATACGCTGCATAAATAATGCTTAAATAATGTTTGAAATGTTTCAAGTCTCTTTCTTTTAAAAACATATTTATTTACATGTGTATCCTCTCTGATTAGTTAAGGGTAACAATTAGATCTTACTTTCCGATGGAAGAGAGGGATTGGCACTTGTTACCATTTATCCTATTTTTAGTTTTTAGTTTGATTCTTATTTTCAGTTCCTAGTGACATGGTGTGATAAGAAGTTTAAGTAAATTGTTGCCATATTCAATGTATATTGCTTCCAGTTCCTTAGCCAAATAAAACAAACAAAAAACAAACATACAATTGGGTTAACTACCATGGTCTAGAACATAAAATTTATCTATATCATTTGATATGAACACACAAGAAATGAAAGCAGTAGTTAAAATTGTAATTGACTCAAAAGAGAAATATTGAGACAGGTTTTTGTAAGAGTACAGGATTGTTTACTGGGGCTTATTGATTACAGCAACTGACTTCTGGGTATGAAAATATTGAATGTGTCTCACACCTTCTTGCTTAGCCAGAACAATTTCCCATCCACTCGCAATTTGCTGTTCACCTCAAGTCGCTTGTTCGTGTGCCACATTTTATTTTATTGTGATTCTTAGGCCTACAACAGAACTGCTAGATCTAGAACCCCTAATACAGATCTAATCTAAACTATATCGAAAATACAAGCAGTATAAGATCATTCAATCAGCCAGACACGTCAGTCATCTTTGTGGCTCAGTTGATAAAAAAAGTCAAGCATCTCTGCCTTTAAAGATGGTTGGTCTAGGTTTGATTCCTGGTCGGACAAATAAAAAAACATTTTTTATCATTATTGCTCGAATAAGTGAGAGGGGCGTGTAGTGGTTCTGCGGTAGAGCGTTGGATTATGGACTGAAAGGTCAGGGGTTTGAAAACTCTGAGTGACACATGCGTTTTTTCCATAAGCAATAAAATTTACCCGTTGCTACCCTCGACCCAGATGAAAATTGGTACAGCTCCGGCTGGGAAAGTATTCTGCAATAGACTAGTATCCTGTTCAGAAAGTGATAAATCTAATCAGTCACTGTCTGCTTCATGCTACAGAAACCGAGATAAGCTCCAGCCCTATGAGTCGAAAGGCTTGACTATTTTTTTTTCAGTAAAAATTGTTCATGATTTTGCAGCTGTTTCATTCCTTATCTCTTATTATTTGAAGCTTATTTTTCTACCTGGATCAGGGCATGCATTGTAATATATCTGTGCAGGTCTCATGTCATTTTTTCTTTTATTTGTTTTCATTAGATTCTACATGGTCATTATATCCTTTGTTCTTTTCAAGTTGCCTCGGTTTATTATTAGATATACATGTACCTGGATGGACTCGCTGGATTAGAACTTCAGTAGTTACTGCTTAAATGCCGCCTCATAAATGTCTGTTTCGGGGTCATGCCCCCTAATTGCTGGAAAACAAATTTTTCCTATTAATAACACATTTAAAGGCATAGTCTGAAATGTAAAATGTCCGATAAATGCCAGTTTTCTGAGCACTGTAGTTTTCCTACCATTATTTTATACAGATGGCAAATTTAATTTATGATTGATCACTTTTGCGTGATTGCCTTTTACTTCATACACCATCACTAAAGCTCTGTTTCAGCCACAAAACAATGTTTATAAGGTTTGGTGTATGGTGTTATCCTAAGACAGCATTCACATGACCAAACGGAGGCGCTTTGCCTTGACAAACTTATTTCGCCTTTTGTTTTCCCTGTCCGCTGCCAATTTACACTGAGTTTTTTTAGTGCTCGTCTAATCACAGCGAAAATGTACGATAATGGTATGGATTGTCTCATGAGGACATTTTAATAAATAAAAAAAGGATCAGCCTTTTTCGTTGTTTGAATTAAGAAGTTCTCATGCACCTTGTGACATAGTCTTTTGTGCCCACTGATATGTTGCCTTTGAACTATGGACTGTTTACAGCAATGTTCTACCTCCCAAACTTGTGTGCCTAACTGCATTTAATTTGCCCTTTCACGACAAGGATGATTATAATCATAATGAAGGGGAGAGGAAGCGAAAGAGGAAGAAGAGATGACAGAGAAAATGAAGTAATAGAATAAATAACTATAAGGGAGAAGAGGACATAAAAATTGTTATTACCCCCCCCCCCCCTTCCCCCAATTCTGTATCCCCAACACCCTCAGAAATTATACTTTTCGGGGAAAAAAAAAAAAAAAAAAAAAAAAAAGAAAAAGAAAAAAGAAAAATCACATACAAAATACTAACAACTTACAATATGTTCTTCTTCATCTGAACTCTTACATAGTTGAACATCTGGTAATAAGTCTTTAAAATCTTTAGCATAGATACAAGCACGTGCTTCGGAGCACATTGGATGGACGAGCTTCTCTTCAATGACCATTTCATCACCCTGCATATAACAAAGCAATATCTTAGAAATTAAAAAAATTCAAATCTTTTAAGTCAATAGTTTCAATTCACTAGAATATTGACCATTTTTGAATGAGTAAAACAAAAATGAAATTAAGATTTCAAATAACTATTCTACAGTGTAAGTAGGTTTAAAGCTGCTACTTGAAAGTTTGGAGTATCTTACTTGCCAGTGTAATATAATTTAATAATAATATGGGGAGACAAATAAGAAACAATAAAAACTAATAATGAAAACATAAAAATGGATACGTTACAGTGGATCCCCTCAAAGAACAAAGAGCTAGAAATAAAGTAACTATTCTTTTCAAAGCAATTAATTACCACTAGAGGAATTCAATATGAAAGATAGTCGCACAAGATCTGGTTCCCAAACATTTACAATGCCTTCATCAAATGTAGATAGCCATTTATATTCATATTTCCCTAATACATTCAGACTGTCGCATAAACTCACTACCAATGTAAAGTGCTGTAAAGATACAGAAGATTTCAAGCAGAAACTTTAATGTACAACACTGATATCAAAATACTAGAATAATAAATTACTTTAGGCACGTTGACAAGAATACTCAGCTACCTGAGTTTGTCAGCTATTATAAAGACTAAGACTAAGACTAAGAATACATGTATACCAGTCCCCTAATTCCTGGATCTTAAGTAAGTTAACTTTCAACTACAATAGAAAAACTCCAACTTTTAAGATGCTTTTGTTACATAGTAGCCTACAATATACATATATATATATTATATAGGCTACACAGAAAAGTTCTTCTGCTCTTTGCATCCACAGGCAGCCTTTGGTTTGCCAATGTTCATAACAATGCACATGAATTTGCAGCCTCATTGCTACATGGCAATTGCTCAATGATTCTCATAAAGATGTGGTTTGAGTAGAAATGGCAATGCTTAAAATGCTACAGGCAATAAATTCATATGGTACTTAGAAAGACATTAAAATAAATACATAAAAATATGAAAATATTACATTATATAGCAGATATATGCAAAATATGATTCCTTCTTGTAAATTAAAAGCGGGCATCTCAATTTTGTAAAAAACAACAAACAAACAAAACAAAACCCCAAAAGTATTCATTGTTAAAGACTGGGGAAGTGATTTAAAATATAAATAAAATATAGACATTTGTGTCAGTTAAAAAAATCATACATTAACTCACCACTATTTGTAGCTTCATACTCTCAGTCAAGTTAATAACCCGAAAGCCATCTGCTGAATCTGACTTCAGTATGTTTGCAAGACCTATTGTTCACAATAAAAAATACATAAAGCTGATATACAAGTCTAAGTGAAAATAACAAAACAGAAACAGCTTAGCATATGTTGAACCTTGGAAAGTATTTGCTTCAATTTCAATTTGGGCTAGGTATCTGTTATACAAGAAAAAAAAAAGAAAGAAAGTTGAAGGCAAGGAGAAAAGGGGGGGGGGGGGGGGGGGGGGGAAAAAAAAACCCCCCCCCCCCCCCCCCCCCCCC
>JBCJKF010036651.1:0-10000 GCA_039654545.1 Plocamopherus ceylonicus
CCCCCCGCCCACACAAACCTAGCCGTCCCCAACGCTCCAAAACACAACATGCATGTCGTATAATTACGTAGAGCGGAGGCCTAAAACCTGCAAGAAATAAGGCATAAAAATCTTATAAAAAAAAAGAGGAAAAAGTGAAAAAAAAAAAAAAAAGTGAAAAAAAGGCCTGTTAGAATGAAGCACATGAGGAGATAAATCATAGCGAATATGACGGTGTGGGTTCATCCCCAGCAGCAGTAGGCACGGAGGGCGGGCGGATGGCAAAAAATAATGAAGACACTTTGTAACTGGCGTCCTGGCCAAGTGATTTACGGCCGTGGAAAGGGAAAAACAACAACAAAAAAATCTAACCAAAAAGGAAGAAAGATGGCGCTTCATCCACCGCAGCAGCAGGTATATCAAACGGTAAAGGGGGTCGGGGGTTAGGGGTGGGGGTAGGAAGGACGGAAGGAAGCGGAAGAGCTCGCACGTGTGAAAAGGCTTTGAAGTACTCATCTTGAACGTTGTTGTTGAATGGAGGCCGATGTGGACGTGGGATGAAATGATAAGCGTATTTGCCGAGTTAAGAAGATAGAGGTCAAAATATATGATGATGAGATACGATAAGATGAGATAAGATAAGGAGTGCGGATAGTTCGCTGGTTAGGGCACTCGGCCACCAAGACAAAGGAATGGGGTTCGATCCCCGAATCGTTCGGGGTTTCTTTCCGGCTCCTCGTCCTGTGGTTGTCAGGATGATTTAGTGCCAAGTTCCATTGGAGACAGACGATGGATGAAATAGGAGGTCTCATGTGCCTTTGCGCACGTAAAAGAACCATCGGTGATTAAAATCGAAAAGAGCACGCCATATCGGTCGTCACTTTTACAAATTCGATCATACCAAAATAGTAAACTTCGGTGTCATGTACCCAAACAACCGCTTGTGCCTCAGACTTATTGGCCAGTTCATTACTCTGATTTCAAGTAGAAAGGCGAGGATCAGAGGGGAAGTGAATGTAGGTGGCCACCCATAATTATGCACTACCTGGAATACTAGCCCATGCGTAGCCATAACATTGCTGGTAGATCGTCAACCCTCACGCAAATTATTATAATAAAATAAGTGAAGTCAAGATGGATTATTTTAGGGTCTCTGGAGATTTCTTTGTTTGTAGAAGTAGGTATAGAAGCATCAATTCAACACTTAACTTGCATTCAATACGCACATTAATTCAACGTGTGTAGCAAACTTTTAAAGAGGGAGACAGTACCGGGTCTTCAGAGAAGAGAATCTTCCTCGAACAGATGTTTCGTGCTTGAAAACGGCAATTCTCTGAGACTTCAAACACAAAAACAAAGGACTGTCAATATTCTCTCTTTTCCAAGATGCTTCTCAACACCATGGAATTCATGTCGCCAAAACCCCTTCGACATAGGTCAGCGGAAGTTAATTTATAGACAGACTTAAAATTTATAAAAAGACCCAAAACAACTTATTAAAACTCATAAGCAATCATTACAATTTTCATCATATCATTTAAATTTAAGATTAAAATGTACGTTCCTAGAATTTACATTTTTCATCTGCCTTTGAAGCAGCCTGAGCAGTTTCACGCAATATGGGAGAGCGAACATGACAATAGTTTCCCATAAATTCCAATATATTATGGGCAAATAGTGGTCAGAGTTGAATCGTGCTCATCCCATTTATCGACTTTTAATGGTTACAAATTTAGCAACCCGCCACTGATGGTCGCCATATTGCAACACCCAGGAAACACCACCCCTTCTCTCACTCAGCTCGAGATCAAGAGCCGGTACTCAGTCTCACCGAAGTTGAGTTAGATCCCAAGAGTGCCTCAAATCCAATGACACGCTACTGTAATCTCATTTTATCAAACAGTGACCACCGTCGTTTTTGCTTGACCTTATCACTGAGCGTGTCAGTGGCGTAATATGTTCAAAGTCAAGCCGATACGATCAGTACCGCTGAGCCATGTGGGCTCACAATTAACATCATCTAAATCGATATTCATTTACCAATTTACAAATTGCGTCAACATTCCTTTAAAGTGTCTACTTAGATCTAATGTACTTGCCCGTTATGACTTGTGTAAGTACTGTAATATCAACTCCTAAATTGGGAATGTAAACCTTTAATGTGATGGCCAGTCAGCTAATGTGCCACTTCTTCTGTCCCCTGTCATGCAGGTCCTAAAAGCAACTGGCCTTGTAATTGGCCACACACCAGATTGGCAAGAGAATTATGACGACAGTGAGCAGATGGCTAATCCCGTCTTGTTACCAACAGCTTATCTAGCTCTCTCATCTCCACTATAGTACGTAATACAAATGGCAAAACTTAACTTTGACCCCAGCTGTTGAACATGGAGGAGGGTAATTGAAAACATTGAACGATTTCAACGTTGAACATTGAGCCTTCAAACATGGAGGGTCACGACAAAAAGTGAACCTCCTCAACTTTGACCCCTGCCTTTCAACATGGGGGCTCATGGAAGTCAGTGAACCACTTCAAATTTTGACCCCTGCTTTTCAAAACTGGGGCTCATGCCTAATAGTGAACGATGAAGACTGTGACCCTTGCTTGTCTTGCTTTTCAAAGAAGAGGGTTATGCCAAATACTGAACCTCCTCAACTGTGACCCCTGCTTTTCAACTTGGAGCGATGTGGAAAATAAAGAGATACCTCCGTGTATGAATTGGCTCACATGCTTGTCAGATGGGCGATCCGGTCGCCTCCATACACTAATCTCCCTTTGAGGGCTGTATATAAACAAAATCAAGGTGATTAATATTGTCTGCAAAGTTGAAGACTGAAAACTAAATGTGCAGCCATCTTGGACATCCCCTTCTAACATGGTGTCTCAGTGACGGCTTAATAAATCACTCTGTCTGTCTGTCTGTGTGTCTGTCTGTCTGTCTGTCTGTCTGTCTGTCTGTCTGTCTTTTTTGTCTGTTTGCAGGACTGTGTCGCTCCTTGCGTTAAAAAAAATATATTTCCACTGACTGTCTACATGTCCATAACCTCCCCATTCACCTCCCCCAGAAAAAAGCATTAACCATATGAAAGCCCATCTCTGCATTTTTTCCACTTCCTGTTCTTTTAGGACGCAGCTCATAGTGGCACATTCGATACTCGACCAATGTATTGTAATTTTTTCCAAGCGACTGGAAATCGAACCGAGGGTTTCAAAGGCTCCCAGGCAGTGTCACTCTCTCTGTGATGTCAAAGGAATTCAAACGGAAACCGCTTTCCCCTGGAACGAAAGGACTCATGTTGGAAAGGCTATCACATAGCGCATCTGAGGACCTGAAAGGAAATCGCCTGGAAAAATAAAGTAACGAAACGAAACAAACCAAACTAAACCCAAATGTATGGATCTGGCCCCTGACTATAATGCACCCGCTGACACATGCCGTGGCCTTGACCTTCACCAAAACAGAAATTGTCGGGAAACGCACACTTCCTTTGAGACCTTTGGTTAAGTACTGTGGTGGTGGTGCTTGACCCCAAGAAACCAACGGCCTTGAATTTGGGTCATCTTAGAACGTGACCAACACGACCAACACGATAGCAGATGTGGTCAGACGAACAGATGAACTGGGAACGAAAAATGACGTCATGGGTATTGGCCAGGGATATCCACACCAGTTACAAGCTGCTAGGTAAGTGCAAGGGCCTATGACATCACATCAGAGTCAACGACGTCAATTTCCACGTCATCAAAGAAAGAAGACAACAGATATCCATCGACCAAAGCAGATGACATTCAACACCTTGAAAATTTTCAACAAGCCACAACAGTTAATCGCAACGATGGCGTGTCGTGGCCTAGAAAAAAAAAGGAAGATAATGGGCATTAAGAGTGCATCTTGAGGCCAGATTTTGGTAGCTTAGAAAGAGTCACATCTCCACGGAGATAACCAAGGCATTTGACGCAAAATTAAGCTTTGCTAAAATGGCTGTTGTCAGTTTACCCGAACGAAACTTATTATGCGTTGAAAGTATAGCACCAGCCCAGCCAACACCCCAACCTCATTCTTACATCCAGACAGCTCTTCCGTCATCCTTGTACTCACCACTCACACATCACTCATCCCTCCCCACATCCACTCATCCTCCCACTCATCCAACAACTCATCCCTTCACTCCTCTCCGAACATCCACTCCTATCTGCCCACATCCACTCATATCTCCCCACATCTACTCTTTCCTCCACTCATTTACTCATTCCTTCACTCATGTATTCATAGCCCCACTCCTTCTCTCTCCACATCCACGCATCCCTCTCCACATTGTTCATCCATCTCCACATCCACGCATCCCTCTCCACATCCCTTCATCCCTCTCCACATCCGCTCATCCCTCCTCCCAACACCCACATGCCACTCATCCCCCCACCTCACGCCCCCCTCCACTTCTCCCCACCACTCACTCATCCCAACCCATCCCGCCCACTCCCATCCCACCCCACCCCACCCCCACCAAAACTGTAGACTGGCCCCCACCGCCCCGAGCAAGCCGCCGCTAGTCTATCTATGCCAGGCCCTTTGATGTAGGCCGACGCCGCCTTTGATCTGGGTTGCCGCTGATGCCAGCGCTGAGCCTGAGACCGCGGTGCCGGTTTTTATATATTTTTTAATCCCCTTTTGCCTTGATTGGCCCCGACTGTTAGGGTGGGACGGGGCAGCGGTGTGTTTACAGTAATATATATTGGATTGAACGTTGGGGTGGATGGTGGATGGATGGATGGATGGATGGATGGTTGAGTGAGTGGGTAAATGGATGGATGGGTGGGTGAGTGGGTGAATGGATGGACGGGTAGATGGGTGGGTGAATGGATGGATAGGTGGGTGGGTGGGCGGTTGGATGGGTTGAAAGATGGTTGGATGAATGGATGGGTGGATGGATGACAGACGGGTTGGGACGCTGATGTGTTTGCAATAACATTGGATCGAATGATGGGATGGTGGGAAGGTTGGTGGATGGATGGATGGGTGGATGGATGGACGGATGAGTGGATGGATTGGGGGATGAGAGGGTGAATGGATGGATTAATGTGTGGGTGGGTGGATGGATGTATGGATGGGTTTGGACAGAATTGTGTTTACAATAATACGTTTAACTGGATCGAACGATGGGATATTGGTGGGTGGATGGATGGGTGGATGAATAGATGGATGGCTGGGTGTATGGATGAATGGATAGATGGGTGGAAATATACATGAATGCCTGGAAGAAAAAATTGTTGGATGGAAGAATAGTTGAATGGGTGGTTGGATGGGCTGATGAATGGATGGGTAGATGGATGGAAGAATGGATGGATGGGTGGATCAACGGATGGATGGATGGGAGAATGGATGAACTAAGGAATTGATGGACGTATTGATGGATGGATGGATAAAGGTATAATCACAATGTGATGAATTCGGTAGGGCATTACAAGGTACTAAAAGAATGAAATGATGGTAGGATGGGTATATGGATGGGGGTATAACCCTCGATTATTGTTTTACATTAGGGCTATAGGGTACAAAAGGTATAACATATTTGTGTATATTGTACGAGAAGTGTGTATTCGTATAATATGTGTGTATGTGTGTGTGATTGTGTGTAAATGAGTACATGTGTAGGTGTACAGTTGTGCATATGGCTTTCAATAAGTAAGATAGTGTATGCATTTCTAATGGGTGTGAGTTGCATATCAAGAGCCGTGAGTTGTACACCAAGGCTCGTCAGTTGTACACCAAGGTTCGACAGTTGTACACCAAGGCTCATGATTTGTGCACCAAGGCTCATGATTTGTACACCAAGGATCGTGAGTTGTACACCAAGGCCCATGATTTACACACAAAGGCTCTTGATTTGTACACCAAGGTTCGGAAATTATCCAACAAGTTGAGCGAGTTGTACACCAACGCTCATGATTTTTACACCAACGCTCATGATTTGTACACCAAGGCTCATGATTTTTACACCAAGGCTCATGATTTGTACACCAAGGCTCATGATTTGTACACCAAGGCTCATGATTTGCATACCAAGGCTCATGATATTTTGTACGCCAAGGCTTCTGATTTGCACACCAATGCTCATGATTTGTATACAGAGGCTCGTGAGTTGTACACCAAGGCTCATGATTTGTACACCATTGCTAATGATTTGTACATCAATGCTCATGATTTTTACACCAATGCTCATGATTTGTACACCAAGGCTCATGATTTGTACACCAATGCTCATGATTTGTATACCAATGCTCATGATTTGTACATCAAGGTTCGTGATTTGTACACCAAAGCTCATGATTTGTACACCAAAGTTCGTGAGTTGTATACCAATGCTCATGATTTGTACACCAAGGCTCACGAATTATCCAACAAGTTCAGCGAGTTGTCCACTAAGACTCGTGATTTGTACATCTAGGCTCGTGCGTGAGTCATTGAAAAGCACCAATAACTATACAGCGAGATATGTAGGTTGTGCATCAAATCTCGTGAGTTGTACACAGAAAGGCAAGAGTTGCTCGTCAAGAGGCAATCTTCATGCCGATTACCACCCCGTCTATTACCATCATGCTCATCACCACCATGCCCATTACTACCATTCCTATTACCACTATGTCCCTCACCACCATGCCTATTACCACTAACATGTCCTTTACCACCCCGCCTATTATCATCCTGAGGGGGCGACCATCCCCTACCAGGCGCGTCCTCAGGTTGCGGATAGGGTAAGGGCCTCTAGAGATAGAGGCTAGCTGCGAAT
Source organism: Plocamopherus ceylonicus (assembly GCA_039654545.1). Classification (NCBI taxonomy): domain Eukaryota; kingdom Metazoa; phylum Mollusca; class Gastropoda; order Nudibranchia; family Polyceridae; genus Plocamopherus; species Plocamopherus ceylonicus. The sequence goes on from JBCJKF010036651.1 coordinate 6,769, forward strand.
ATCCAATAAGCAGTCGTGGACAAACTGACGCTAGACATAGAGGACGAGGTGGGACTGAGGAATAGGAACCCAGTCCCTAGAAAATGCCTTATCTGCTCAGTGAAATAGCTAGCAAGCAAATCGAGGCGCCTTCATAGCCTCTCCTCGGGTAGATGGAGCTCGAAGCCATGGAAGGCAATCCGTCTAGGAGAAGGAAAACTATGATTCCAAACCATGGGTAGACTGGACTCATTAGCTCAGAAAGGCAAGTCTAGGAGTGAACCTCCGAATTCAATCCGTTGGCCCTTTCTTTAAAAAAAAATTGTTACAGAAAGAGGAAATTCACAACGCAAAGTCTTGGGAAGATTAGGCAGTTCACATGGACTATTTATGAAGCGTACCAGTGAAAGCCGGAAGGAAGCTGGCTCACAGATGGCTCTTCTTTCACCCAGGACAACCACAATGTTAGGCACATGGAATGTGCGCACTATGTTTGAAGCCGGCAAAACACCTCAAATCGCACATGAAATGCGCCTTTATAAACCATCGATTTTAGGCCTTTGTGAAACTAGATTGACACGGGCAGGCCAACTTCGACTCTCAACAGGAGAGCTTCTCATTTATTCAGGACATGAACAGGAAGGTGCCCGTAACACAGAAGGAGTGGGTATGATGCTTTCAATATCTGCACAAAAGGCAATGTTAGAATGGAATGCAGTGTCACCAAGAATAATCACAGCCAGATTCTATACGAAATCCCGGAAAATTCTTATAATCCAGTGCTATGCCCCTACAAAAGAAGCGGAAGATGAACAAAAAGAAGAATGTTATGAACAACTACAAGGGGTGATAAATCAAAAAGCAAAGAAAGATATTTTGATCCTTATGGGCGACCTCATTGCAGAAATTGGTAGTAGAAATATAGGGAAAGAAGAATGGATAGGCAAAGAGGGACTTGGGATACAGAATGAAAATGGAGAGCTGTTTACTGTTTTTTGTATGTTTAATGGACTGGTGGTTGGAGGAAATATCTTCCCCCACAAAAATATACACAAAGTTACATGGATCTCCCCAGACCACAAAACTGAAAACCAAATAGACCACATTTGCATAAGTAACGCCTTTAGAAGATCTATGCTGGATGTCCGTAACAAAAGAGGAGCAGATGTGGGATCTGATCACCACCTCCTAGTAGGGAACTTCAGACAAGTTGAAACAATACAAAAAAGAATTTGAGAGGAAAAAATATAGATTCAATACAGAAACTCTGAAGTACCCCAAGATCAAAGAAATGTTTCAAATCGAGTTGAGTAATCGTTATCTTCCACTGGCCGACCTAATGTACGATGAAGACTCATCAGTTGAACAGATTTGGGAACATGCAAAAACTGCTTGGAAAGACACATGTGGAGAGGTACTAGGTAAAAGAACAAGACAACACAAGGATTGGATATCAGTAGAAACGCTACAGAAAATAACATCCTGGAAGGAAAAGAAAGCAAAAGTAAATAACAGCAAAACAAAGTCATCAAAGAGTGCAGCGCAGGAAGAGTATAATGATGCCCATAAAAAGGTTAAAAGAAGCATAGACAAGGACAAGAAAAATTAAGTCGAAGATTTGGCACAACAAGCGGAAATAGCTGCAGGTAAAAAAATAAGAAAGAGTTGTACGACATTACAAGGAAACGTGGAGGAACAAGACGTAGTACTGTTCTACCTGTGCAAAAGAAAGAAGGCAACGTTTTAAATGGCCCTAAAGAAAAACTTCATCGATGGAGAAAATATTTTGAGGATCTCTTGAATCGTCCCCCACCCACAAACTCCCAAGAAATTCCACCTGCAGAAACAGAGTTAGATATTAGCACAGAACCACCTTCAAGGAGAGAAATTAAAGAAGCTGTTTCAATATTAAAGAATAATAAAGCTTCTGGACCAGATGGTATACCCCCCGCGAGGCACTAAAACACGGAAGTGGAGCAACTATTGGCATGCTCAAGAAGCTCTTCGATAAAATCTGGAAAACAGGTGACGTTCCAAGGGACTGGAAGCATGGCTATATAGCAAAACTACCCAAGAAAGGAAACTTGAGAGACTGTAAGAACTGGAGAGGTATTACACTTCTGTCAATACCAGGCAAAGTCTTCAATAGATCTGTTAGAACGGATGAAAAAAGTGGTTTATAGACGTCTTCGAGATGAGCAGGCAGGATTCAGGCATGATCGTTCATGTACAGACCACATTAGTACACTAAGGATTATAATTGAGCACCTCATAGGCGACCTATCCTCCTCCGGGAGTACAAAGATTTAAGTAAGTAAGTTAAGTCTATAACCATCATGCTCATTACTACCATGCCTATTACCACCATGCTCATTGCCACCATTCCTATACCACTATGTCCCTTAGCACAAACATGTCTTTTACCACCCCGCCTATTACCACCATGCCCATTACCACAATCCCTATTACCACCATGACTATTTCCACAAACATGTCTTTTACCTCCCTGCCTATTACAATCATGCTCATAACCACCATGCATATTACCACCATGCCTATTACCACCATGCCTATTACCACAAACATGTCTTTTACCTCCCTTCCTATTACCACCATGCTCATTACTACCCTGCCTACTACCAACATGCCCATTACCACCATGCCTATTACCACCATGCCCATTACTAGCAATGCCTATTACCAACAAGCCCATTAATGCCACCATCGACTGGTAGTGTAAAAAAGGAAAGCCCACTTACCGATGGTACCGTTCACGCGTCAATTAGTCAGACTGACTCATCCAATCAGGATGGACACCAGACATCAAAGGAGGACGCCAGGCTTCGTGTTGGTTTCCGTCAGCTCTAATTACCCATTTGGCTCTAAATAATGGAATTCACAGTGTTTTCCAGTCACACGACTTGGTATCGACACATACTTCGACTACATGTTAATATTAATACAGTATCGATATTAAATAATGGGCGATGTCGTCGTGAGATGAACAGCAGATTAAAGTGTAAGTTGATATCGATTACGAGGATTTTTCGTTTTGACAGGGTGCTGTGAGCTTTTCCCACGGAGACGCCATTTGCAGACCTGTGTTGCCCTGGATGTAGTACGTACGACCAAAGCCAATCAAATCCCAACGGAGACATAAACACATTACCAAACCAAAAAAAAAACAAAAAAAAAAAAAAACACAAAAAAAAAACAAAAACAAAAAACAAAACCAAAACAACAAAATACAACA
>JBCJKF010036762.1:0-11284 GCA_039654545.1 Plocamopherus ceylonicus
TCCTGGTATTTTCAATAAAGTTCTGTGCGTTAGCAGCTAGAAATTAAAGAGTTGAGAATTACATTTTTAGATTTTGCATTTATTGATCTTGTTTATCTTTCTCATTTCATGTTGTTACATATATATAAGTGCCACATTCTGGATGGGAAAAAAAAATCCATCTTATTTTAGTATCACTAGATCAATAATCTTGCGTCAGGAAAAGTAAGTAAAAACATTTCCAAAAAAGACTTCAGTTTTGTTTTTTTGTTTTTTTATCACAAAATTGATCAGATAATACAGGCTAAAGCTTTGAAGATGTATTTTGGATCACTTTTTAAATTTAATGATACTGTATAAATGCATGCATTTTACATATTATAATTAAGACGTCTATGTCTGAACCAGAAATGATATCATATAATGGCAGATTGATCATCACCATTGAAACAGCCGGCATGTTGGATTTCAACTGAAATTCTGATGCATTTTCTAAATGAAAAAGTTGTTTTTCGGTTGTGTTTTTTGTTTTATTTTACAAACTCATATTGCGCATACCTATAGAAACTGATCTTAGTCAATCTTAGACATAAATCATACTTTGCATTGATATTGATATTTATCGAAGTTGTTGAAGAAAAAAAGTCTGTTATAAAAAAAGGACATTTATTCTCTCAAGATTTGTATATTAACTTGCCAATACTTCAGAAACTTAACAACATAAAAAAAGAATATATGTGGAGTGTGTGAGGGATGCCGATGAGGGGATTGGTCAGTGCAGGTCTGTCTGTCCTTTACCTGTTGAAGACAAAGTGTTCCCTTATCCAGGGTGATGCTAATTAATTGGCAGCAACTATAATATGAGTGAACGGGTAGCAGCAAACCATATAAATCCCATTGTTGACTGACTACAGACAACTAGGGTCCAACAATTTGAAAATAAACCGCAAACAATAGCATGAGCAAAAGTGCAAGATGATGTGAATAAAGTATGCTTTTATTTTTATTATCCACAGACAGACATAATTACTCGTCTCAAATGAAGTTGTGCTATTCAAGAATAATTTAGTAATCAAAATGTACAAAAGTTGAAGTATGTGCATCAAATGTTGGTTCTGTACATTCCAAAACAATTATTATGAAACCAGGGACGGCATGGATCTTATCTAGTAATGGTAATAATAATACTTTCAAACAAAAATATAACAAAGTATACAATACCTGACATAGACTAATGGATAAAACACCTGTCATAGACAAAGCTATACATATATATCCACAAACACAAATTGGTTGTAAATGATAAATAAACTGAACAACAAAAAAAAAAAAATATATATATATATACAGTGTTCAACAAACATATACAGGTACCTACACAGACATCAAAACAATGGCTCAAGGGCAAAACAGCATTGTGAAGTATAACCTTGAAAACCCTGCAGATTGATAGTGACTGACAGCAACACACACTAAAAAGGATCTTTACATTTAAATGAATTTAAAAAACTACATACAAACACACACACACATGCAAACACACACAGAGATATATATATTTATAAAAGAACATGTATTTCTGGGCATCAAAGGCTCCCAAACCAAACCATATGTACCCATAAACATATGAGGTAACATAATGTAAACAGAATACAACATACAAAATACTTGTAAACAAAAACAAACAATACAAAGAAAGCATCAATATTGTTATGGATGTTTCACAATGATTGTTTTGGAGCATACCTCCACCTGAATGTGGGTTGGTGACATGGATAAATGATATTGTATACCAATTAATTTAAGCAAACTCAAACATGTTAAAAGAGTCACACATTAAGTAAGATAAAGAAAAGGATTTAACAAATACATCTCTCTACAGTAATATGATGACTGAACTGTATCTATTAAATTGTGAAACTCAAGATTCACACAAATCGGAAAACAAATTCTAAAATCACATTACCAATAATATTATTTTTTCACAAAACTTTACAAGCAACGTTCTTAATCCATTGGTCTTCACTGACCATCATTTGAAAAAAAAAAATAAAAAAAACCCCCCCCCCCCAAAAAAAAAAAAAAAAAAACCCCAAAAAACAAACAAACATTAAGAGCCTTTATGAAAAGGCAATTTAACAATGATTTTTTCTTTCCAGAAATGTGACAAAGAAGACAAATGAAGAGTCTTTTTTTTTTTTTTAAAGCATGATTCATTTCTAGGTATTTCTCGGTCAAATGATTTTATATTTTCAAAAAATTTCAGAGACTTCAGAGAAAAGACACACTTTGCGTTGGAAAAAAAACATTACTGTGACTCTGAGCACCAAAAAAACCCCAAGAAACCATTTTGATAATGCTAAGTGAAGATATGATAATGGAATTAACTCATTTTCAACTCTCTTTTTTAGGTTTTAAGTCTTTCATAAGAGATTTCATTATATTAGCCATACCTGTAGAGCTACTAGAATACATGTACAGGCCTCGTCTTTATTTTCAAGTTACCAGAAAGGTTAAGGCATCAAAAAGCCTATTTTTCAACTCAAAAACAAAATAAAATTTCCCCAAAAGACAAAGATTCTTAGATTCTCCAAAGCACTAATGAGAAGAGCAAGAAAAGTTTAAAAAATTACCCAAAGGCATTTACCGTATACCCTCGTGTATAGTGCGCCCTCAAAGATAATGCGCACCCTCCACTAGAGAACCTCAATTTTGGTATGAAACCTATATCTAGTGGATAATACGTATCTACAGTTTTCATAAAATGTTTACTAAACTGCAATGTGGTTGCTCTTCAAAAATGTCAATTTATGTCATCGCTTCGTCAACGGAGTTGCCATTTTGAATGCTTATTAATATTATAGCATATAAGAGATCACTAGGCTAAGTAGGTCAATCGTTCAATGGCAGATTGGTATGAATAATATGACATGTCAATCGTTTCCGAGAGAGCTCATTGCTATGACCTATTTTCGATACAGGGCCACGCTACCTTTATAACAACAAACTAGGCCTAATTCTTAAAGTAGGAACCGCTAGGCCAAAGAAGAAAAAAGCCGATCATTGTGTGATACTATCGATCCATTGCAGCAATTCAATAAAGGGATGTAACCTATTTATAATGTACTAACATTACTAACATAGATATGGAGTTACATCCCTGGATGGATAAAAATCGATATTGCGAGGAACCAGATTTTTTCAAACGCAATTGGGACTGCGAAGTTAATTCACACTCCCTACTTTGATGCATCGATTTTTGGCAAAAAGTTGTGCGTTATACACGAGTATATACGGCAAGTTACATTTTGGTGTAATGGAGATTTATACACAAAGAAATCTGTAAAGAAAGTTGGTTTTTGTATGCTAATATGGCATCCAAACTTTTTAAGATCAAATAGACTGTCATCAAACTAGAACCCCTTTTAATGAAGGGTAGCTACAGAGCCACAGTTTAAACAGAAAGGAGAGTATCAATATTAGAGAACGAAACATTCTTCATAACATACATCATTTACACATGACTTCAGAACTTTCCCCAAAGAGATAACAAATATCATCTTAGGGTTTAGAATTTAAAATCATAGTGATCAACAAAAATCATCAAAATGTTGTTTTCTGGCAAAGGGATGACTAATGTGCAAGACGGAGAAACCGTCCAATATCTGACTTCTAATGAGACACCAGAAAGAAAGAAAATGGTGAGGGCAAAAGAGAAAGCACTATTTATGAAAAATATACAATAATTATATACTTCAAATTTACAAAAAAAATGACTGTCAGTCATTCTGCTCAACATTCACATCAAATCAAACAATTTGATGCCAACTTCTTTCACAGGTTAATGACAAGTAATCACAGCTTTGTTTTATATTATTAAACATTTCACAGGTTTCTCAGAAAGTATAATTTCTCAGAGACTTTTTCAAACAAATATCATCAATGACAAAAAACATAAAAAAATTCAATGACAGATGTCCATAGAAAAAAAATACACAACCTAAGATGAAAAAGAAATAACACAAACAAAATGGAAATTTAAGAAAATAATACATGTATACACTGGACGGTGCTAAAGATTTGATAATTGGCCAATGGAAGAGCAAGTAAACAATAATACTATGATGTAAAACTTAAGTAGAGTGGCGTACTACAGTACAATTATCTAGAGTGGTATATTTACTCAAATCAACAAAGGGAAAAAGAAAAAAAAAAGGTAATCATTGACTGTATTCGTACAAGCCCTTGAACTATGTTGCTTGTGACAATCAAGAGGTTGAACAATCAGCTAAGTATAGAACATAGAGACAGAAGCAAGTTCTAAGAATATTTGTTCTAGAACCACCACCACAAAGCAGTTTACCCATTAGTATTAATTTTATACAGAAGCCATAACAGATTCCAGTTTAAAGAGTTTCGTAACAACAAATTCAAAATTATCTTAAGCACAATTTGCAATATAGCTAACAAAGCAAATGTAAAGGAAAATAAATCTTGACAATTAACGGTAGACTTAGGTCATAACAAAAATTTGATGGATTTACAAGTCTAATCAGCTCTCTAGCCTGACTATCAAAATGTAAATGATGGCAATAATTGGTTATTCATAATTAGAATATTTTGAGCATGTGTAAAATATAAAAAAAAATGCACATCATAATAAATAACAATTTTCCTTAGGCACAATAATTTGATCTATAAATAGCTAGCCCTTTAACAATAAATCAACAATTATTATTATTGTCATTGTTTCTCTTCTTCTTATTCCTACTATAACTATCATTGTTATTATCATCATCATCATCATAATTATTATTATTACTTTTGTTTTACTGCTTTTGTTGTAATTGTTCATTTCTTGTACTTTTCTTTGTCCTCTTCTACACAAAAAAAAAAAAAAGAAAATTCAATTTTCAAGATCAATGACATTTTACAGTTTAATAAAGTCAAATCAAACGTAGATTTGAATTGAAGAACAAATAAAAAGTGAAATTCGCAAAGAAAAATTGAAAAAACAAATTTCTTTGAATTTCCACTAAAACAATCAAAGTTAACAAAATTTAATGTCACATCATTACGAAATATGCAAAGTCAAAACAACCTAATTAAAAAAGCAACAACAACAAAACCATCAAAAAGACACTTCACAGCCAATTTGACATGATCAATTAATTACAAATTACATTTGATTAAATTCCCCCAAAAATGCAAAAACATTGCTTTGTTCAATTGGTGCTTTCCACCATAAAGCAGTGATCTTAAGTTAGAACTGCTTCAGAAGAAAATAGCTAGATGACAGAAAAACAATGAAAAGGATGATAGCAATGAAGAAGACAAGAAAGCTATGAGATGTCACCATCCATATTGATCTTTTAAGAGAACAATCATTTTCACTTTTTTTACACCAAAAATTTGATTGACCAATATCTGCCTGTTACAATACATTATTGTAAGAGAGAGATGAGAAAGTCAACAGGATAATTTTTGTGAGAAAACCACAAAATTGTTCTAACTGCTTTCAAAACAAGCTATGATGAAGAAAAACCTTTTTGAGAAAGACAGAATGAAAAAAAAAAAAAGTACATCTTCAATAGTCTTGAAGAAGTTATCTAGATTAAAAATGAAAAGTTAAGAGGGATGAAGAAAAAATCATCAATTTTGCGGATTTCTTTTTGTTTACATGAAGATTGACAATGTCAACAATTTTAAGAAACTTGGGCACATTTTACGAAAATCAAACAAAACAAAAGAAAGCAGAAACTGACCATTAAAAAAAAGTATATAAAGAGGTCAACACTGAATGAAAAAGGAAGACAAGAAAAAAGTGCGGAACTGAAAAATAAATGTGTATGTATACCTGTGTGTGCGTGTAATGTGTATGTGTATGTATCACATGCTTGTGCATATATGCATACCAGTGTATGCTGAAGTTTGTGAGAATGTTTGTGTATGTTTGTAAATTGCGCTGAATGCTGAGGAAAATAAAACAGGATGGACGGCATTACAAGCTATTGATCCACAATTGGTCTTGTAGGAAAAGGATCTTATGAAAGGAAAGACTTGACTTATCTCTCATCAAACATGTACATACATACAAAACACACACACATATTCATTTTAAAAAACCCACAAAATTCTTTTATGGAAGTAAACAAACATTCACATTAAGTATCTTTGCTCTGGTAGAAGTAACATGCCTACATTGAGAAAGAAAATTTGATGAAACCATCACACTTCCAAATGATGTTGAGACAAAAATTAAAATCTGCCTAGATAGCTCAGCACAAACAAGTGAAAACAAAGTTGTAACTAAAATAAAGAAAATAAAAAAACGAGCACAAGAACACTAAAGAAATCCAGAAGAACCCCCCCCCCCCCCAAAAAAAAAACCCAAAAAAACAAAACAAAACAAAACAAAAACAAAAACAGAACAAAACAAAACAAAAAAAACCCAACAAACCCAACCCCAACAAACAAAAGCTTCCCCGCCTAAAAAACAAACAAACAAAAAAACCCCCCTAAAAACAAAGAGAAAAAAAAAAACAACATACACCAAACAGGCAAAAACAAGCATACAAAATAATAATTAAAAAAAAAAAAAAATCACAGGAATCACATCCTGCCATTGCCATTTTGAAACCAAGCTTGGCACAGAAGAGTCAAGGCCTGAAAATCAAATGGTTTTGTATCAAAACAATAATTATTTTTAAAAAAAAGGAAAAAAAAAAGAAATTCAATGGTCAATTCATTTCTATTGATTCCTGAATGTGGATTCTTGTTTCGACAAAAGACATTTTCATGCTCTTTAAACAAGCAAATATTAGATTTCAAAATATGATTAACAAGTGATGTTAGAGGTGGTAGCAAAAATAAATGCTACAATAATTTTTATAATTATTCAAGTTGAAAAAGGCAAGCACGCTGCACAAATAAAACGAAATGAGTACATTGTTATTTAGGAATGAAGATCATATAGCGAGGATGTTTATGTTCTTAGATAAAATTTGACAAAAATTGTCTTGGAATGTAGGGCTAATGGACGGCATTTCACAACTTTGGCTAGTGAACAAGCTTTGCTGATAAAATCATGCATAAAAACAGATAAATGTGATCAGAAAATTGAAAGCAGTGGATACTTTTTAAGTAATCTTACAGAGAGAGGTGCGGGCTTAATTTCCTTGGTGTAGAAAAAAAAAAAAATCTCCCAGCAAATTTTCACTCATAAATGGAGCATTGATAAAATGTTTTTCACCTTTTAGCAGTGGAACCTTTCACGTCAGGGGACCTTGTCTAATTAGCAAACTCTATAGACTTCTTAAATAAAAATTTCACTTCCATCATCAGAAGTATGTTCAGCTCACTGGAATAAATGCCCAATGTAAACTTTCTTATTTTTCTTTAAGTAAAATATTTAATTCTATGGTCTGACACCCTTGGCTATAACTTTAAGACTTGTGCACAGTAAACAACAAAGAATTAGAGCTGACTACGTACAAATACAGGAGGAAGAATCAAATAAGGAATGAAAAATATGTGGATCTACTGAGGATTGAACCTGAGTACGATGGCACTAATGACCTTGCCAATAAGGGCCCAGTGTCTTACCACAAATTCCTTAAAACCTAAAAATAAACCAACAAAATTGCCTTGATCTAAAATGTTGGATCTAATTTTTTTGCTGAGCCCCATACCACACGCCAGTATCTATAAGATGTCACAGCACAGAGATACACTTTATGAAGTACATCTGTACACATTGGACATTAATGACTCTCTTCTTGCGGGCACCTTTTACTTTTGACCTACACAGCACTAAAGCCCTGTCCTTATCAAGGCTACATATCTATGGGAATTGCCTTGATGCTGAAGAATGAGTGTCTCATTATAGGGAGAAATGGACCAAGAAAAACTAGGAGATTTTTGGGGTGATTTTCAAATCTCATAACCTTTCTTGATAGTCTCTGCCATATCCATTTTTCAGAAAATTCCTCAAATATTTCTTCAGAGCACAATGGAATAAAGATGTTTACTAATTCCTGAAGTTACTAAATAATTGTCAAACCAAATCAAACTAAGGTGTAGCGTCACAGAATAGAAAAAGAAAAAGAAAAAGTAAAAGCTGCACGCATTTTTAAACTGCCCTCCAGTAGTTTCAATCTATATAAAAAAATGAACTAAAAGAAACAACAACAAAAATGCACAAAAGGCAAAGCATCATTAAAACCCCCTTTTGTGGATCTCCAAATATGAAGAGTTTCTCGGGTTTTTTTGTGCTTTTAGTTTTGGGTTTTTTTTGCTTTTTTTTTTTCTCTCTATATAAACAATGTCAGAAAAATGTTGGTTTAAGCTATCTGAAGTATTAATATTAAAAAAAATTGAGCATAAAGATGTAAAGCAAATAATAAATATGTGTAAGAAAATACTAATCATGATAAGCAATATGACCTAAAATGAGTTTATTTTCTTAATTTCTTATACACAACTGATTTCACACCACTCACCGAGATGAAAAATGGAGTGACTTGATTTTAAATAGAATATGAACGGCAGCAAATATATGATATTGTTTAAAAAAAAAAAAAAAAAAAAGGTATATAAATATACATCAGTAAATTCAAGGTTTTTAAAAGTGCTTTTAATACTTCCTGAGTACATGATGGTAAAAAGAAAATCCCAACACATTGACTATTGCTTTACTAGCTAAAAGAAAACAAAAGAGTGAGACTACATCATATCAAGTGAAAAGGCCTACATGGGACTCAGTGGTGATGCACATGAGTTTGATTTAGCTGCACTTAACTCCCCTATAAGATTTCACCACATGAAATGAACACAGTTATTTCTGAAAGTCTATTCTTCATCTCCAACCCCTTGTCCTTGTCCCTTAACAGTCATGTGAATATTTTTTTCTACTTTTTTGTGGGCTATGGCTAAGCTTTATTTCCAGAGCAAAAATAACACCTTTAATTACAGTCCCTTACTAAATTGCTAAACCATCAGTGTATTGAAAGCTCAGTGTTATCATTGTCTCAGTATCCAAAGTTTTTGAAAAATTGAAGAGAGAGAGAGAGAGAGGTAGCCAAATCTCACAATTTACTTCACCACACTTATTGCTCAACAATTTTCCTATTTACATTCAGGAGCAGAAATTATACACTCAATCACAATAACAGCTGTCTGTCCTGTTTTCTCCAACAATAAATCTCTATGAGGACACACAATTAGTCAAATGCCTTAACTATAATACAAAATCTAAAAATAATTAAGTACACATTAGACAACACGCGGAGGAAAAACTAGATGCTTGACTTTGACAAACATGATGTATCCAAAAAATAAAATGATAAAACCAATGATACACATGTTTCAAGTTTAAATCAAACTATGCTAGTGTCAAAAATCACTTCAGCAGTACGCTGGTGGTGAACGGATCACCAGCAAAACATTTCAGCTTTTCACTGTCCTGCACCATAATCGTCCTGTTACCAACAAAATTGACAAAAGGAAGAAAAATGCTTGTGGAAAAAAGAGTTCCACACATCACCTAACATCACAGCTTTTTAAAGAAGAAAAAGACTTTTTGTGCACAGCAGAGTACTGCTTGAGAAGTGCATCAAGATTCTACTGCTTTTCTTCATTTTTTCAAATTCTCTGTCATTGTACAATGGTGACGCAAGAAAATGTGCTGAGTTTATTGAGCTTGCTGTTGGAACTTATGGAACATCTGCTTGGCGACTTCGTAAACATAATCAATATTGGGACGTCTCTCTGGATCTGGGTCAATGCAGAGAGCAACCAACGATCGCAACTGTTGAGAAAATCATAAGAAGGAAAAGCCATTAAAAGTGAACATTTCTCTGTTTCATTCTCTTTTGTCTTCTTGACTTTTGAAAAAAAAAATGTCTTGATGAATGTGAGAAGCGATTTATCATTCTGTTACAGTAGACTTAAAATTATGCATTCATGGGAGTACTAAGTTAATATTACAACATTATTCTTTTAATATTAATTTCTAAGAGTGTTAGATGTATATGAAATATGCCACAAGAGAAACTCACTTCACCATTAATATCACTTTTCACCATGATTCGCCCAGAAATGCCTGGTTACTACTGCTCGAGTTGAAAAACTATCTGTCAAAATTTCGATAATCTGTAACTCATAGACCACACAAATCCTGTTTTACCTAAGTTCAACTACATTCTCTACACATTTGGAAAAGGTAAATCAAGAGAAATGACTGTCACTACAGCTTACCGTGTCAGAATAGCATTCGGCGGGCAAAGGTGGATAGTCACATTGCTCTATTTTTTTGCACAAGGAAAAGAGATTCATCTTGTCACCATAGAATGGGGACTGCAATGCTGCCATCTTTAGGAAAAATGAACATCAAGCAAATTATCTTTCACGTAATGTCGATTAAAATGAATTATTAAGAAATGTTTCAGAACTTCACATTTTAATATAATTAAATAAAGTACAGTGCACTCCGGTTAGCATGACATCGATGGGACCATGGAAAAATGGTCATACTAAGCTGATGTCACGCTAAGCGGAGTTCAAAGGAAGTATCTTTGTTGCTTCATCAAACGATAGACATAATGATTGCTGATGATACAAAATACACGACGGATGCAGAAGAAAACTGTTTTATCGGTACGGTAAGGAAAAAGTGTGAATATTTCAATGCACAGTAGTAGAAGCAAAAGCTGAATAAGGACAGATGCCTGAGCAACGTAATAATCATCCATGCTGTCTGTCGGCTATTGATTGGCTTCCATTAGCAATGTGCCAATATGTATGACGAAAATTTTGTGTCGATCTATTGTACCGTTACCGGTAGTTATTGTAATTCAAGATTGTCCACGACATGTTATTACCAACTCACCCTCTCAGACCCACAGACTATCAATACTATTGTTATCATGCCAGGTCTTCACACCTCCATGTTATCTTTCGTCGCACCCCTGTCAAATTGATAGAAACGCGCATCACCCCTCCCGTATGGCTCTCATCAAACTGTACTTGGTATCAACGGGACAAAGCTTTAGCCTAAACGTCATGAATGAGACATTCATTCAAATTTTGGGTCAGCTTAAGGTTTGCTTCCGATTGATCTCATTAGGCCTAACAATGCGATAGTGTGTGTTTTAGTTTTGAGCTTTGATAGTGTGTAAGCCTTGTACAGTATTATACTGTAGTGTAGGCTAAGTCTAATTGAAAGTTACAAATTGTAGGCTTGCCTTGTCGCCCGCCGCGTCTTCACAGATCGCTTGGAAGGCCCATCCTTTACCTCTCCCCCTGT
>JBCJKF010036873.1:0-11282 GCA_039654545.1 Plocamopherus ceylonicus
TAAGTTCAAATTAAAAAATTTCAAATGATTCAACGATCATGAAGAATATCTGTAAACAACAATGAGAAAAGAAAATATCAAGAAAAAAATCATTATTATTAGGTAAGTTATTATTTAGGTAAGTTTTGTTTTCGGCGTACATATAATAGTAATGATTATATATATATAATAAGAGGTTGATTTAATTTTAAAATATACGATAATAATAAAAGTGCATTAATCAATGTCAATTAATTGATATATATTTTACCGTGTATTTAATGAATACGTAGAAATAAGATCGGAATTAGTCAACGTCCTTGTCGTATTGGATATAGATTTTGGAGTGCTCTGTGTCATTTGTAGCAGCTGCTTTTGTTTTTTTTCTGTTTCAGCTTTTAGATTCATATACTTTTCTAACAATATTTTCATATTGCGACGTAAAAGAACATAATGTTTTTTCAACATCTCGTATTTGTTTTCCTTCAAGCGTATCACCGCATAAACATATCATTGTGAAAATTTAAAAATATACAGAAGAATATAAATATAAATATCAAAAATATAATATAAAAATATGTAAGAGATAAAAAATATAATTTATATACAAGAGTGTGAAAGCGTTCCATTGTTATCTTCAACTGATTACTTTCGGATATTTCCTTTTTTAATAGCATTTCCAAAATTTCATAGGAAGGCGTAAAGAGCGAGATCTTCTTAGGCATCAGTGGCTCTTCTAACGGTAAATATGCGGGATCATTATATTTGCATTGAAAACATTGCTTTTTCACTGTAATAGAAAAAATATACAATAATAGCAAATTAATCATCTTCCTCGTCTTTTCTTTCTTCCAATACCGATTTACCTTGTTGTAGACAATCCTGGCAAAAAATGTGACCACACTGTGTAATAATATAAGGCAATTTTCCTCTGTATGTCGGAATAAAGCACTTATTGCAAATTAACATCTCCATGTTTGAATATTGCTGAAAAAAAATTTAGATTTTATAATTTTTAATATATTTTTTAATATATTTATAATATATTTTTTCTCGCCGTTCAAAAAAATTTTCTTTCTTACATATAAAGCTTGTTCATAAAGACAAAATCAAATTAACTTTTCATCACGAATCTAATTTTAAATCAATCCAACGCTATTTTTTTCCGTATACTATAAGTATGAGATAAAAGCGATATAATTCAAAATCATTTAATACCGCCAAAAATTGAAGCCGTTACTTTTTTCTCATACGAGTGATTTTTGATTGGCTCTTCAATCCGCCATGATAGATGAGTTCGAAAACGAACACGTGTGTATTACAATATGGCGATTCAACAAGAAGCCTCTTTCGCGTTTCAACGTAATTATATTTTTTTATTATTTTTCAATATTTCCAACGAGTATTAAATAAATTTGAGATATCCGATACAATTTAAAAATTCTGGCCTAAATAAAACTACATAATTAACGCTGGATACAAAAGTTCGCCAAAAAATTCCTATCTTCCGGTAGCCAATCAGCGTGCTTCGACAAGCTGGACAGCTTGACCTTGAGAAAATATCACCGAGTCGCGCGACTAAATATCATGATGTTACATAGTCGAACGCTGCTATCTCGGCAAAGAGTTCACGATACATAAAGCGTTGATTGTTTCGCGCGACAATAATCGGGCGTACGTATATATACATACGAAGGTGTTTACGGGCAGGCGTCCTAGGGATTGTCGCCTACGAAAAGTCATCGCGTAATCGTGAAGATGCAATACCCGCGCGAATGAGCGGATCCTTAGGTGAAGAATTATGTACGTGCGGCTATGCATGTATATAGCCGCGCATACACACTCGTAACAATACACATATATGTATACATATACACGTCACACATCGCATACTGTTGTATCTGTAAGTCGGATTCCGGTCCTTTCCTCTTTTTTTATTCTTTCCATCGTTGCGTTGTGCTCGTCGCGTTGACAATTCTTCGCGACGATTCCCGTCAAATCGTCGCGTCTCTCTCTCTCTCTCTCTCTCTCTCTCTCTCTCACGACAACGGATGATTTCTTATATCATTTATGGGATGATAGTCGCGATTACTTTTATGTATGATTGTGTTTCGTCGTCCCGATAGTTGCATACATTTTGCATAGACGTCAATTATTAGGCTCTCTGCGAGATTATCCGCTCGACGTGTTTGACAGTTATCTTTTCGCCGATCATTATTAGTTCTTTCGGCACTCGCGAACCCACGCCTCCCGCTTCGCATCGAGTGTCGCGTCCGCGACGTGTCTGGTAAGCGATTGACCGAACAACGCGAATGCTCGAGACGCGATTGTACTTGTAATTTTGTCAAAATTCTCGTACTTATTCACCGGTGATTCTTTCGGAGAAGAAAAGAAGGACATCGCGTGAATTGGCGATATAAATCTGCATTCTTTTCATTAGTTTTGCGTGCTTACATTTTTTTTTCTTCTAACTTTCGCGAAACGAAATAGTGCATTTTCAAAAAAAAAATTGTGTGTTTAAAAAAATGCGCAGCCAAAAAAAAAACAAAAATCTGACTAATTTATCTTAATATTCAATTTTTCTCTATGAATCAATTGAGTTTTCCATAAATTATAATAATTGAAAAAAATGCAGATTAATTCTAGAATGATAACAAAATAGTAAATTGCAAGACATAACAAAATTAATAAAGAGAGACATAGCTAAAAGAAAGTTTGGGGATTATAATTGTTTTTTAATTTTTTTCTTTTACTATTATTTCTTTTTTTTCTTTATTATATTTCTAATTAACTTATTTTTATTTAAATAATTAAAAATTTGGACATTATTTTCAATATGTTTATTATTTGCATTAAATCAATCAGACAATTAAATTATTATTTCTTAAATATGTTTTAAATGAACAGTTATTGTCCTCAGATTTTAGTACAAATTTCACATAAATTTACACATTCAAATATATTTTATTTGTATATACATATATAGTGAATAAATTAATATATACTATTGACAGATAATTAGCTTTAATACATTGTGTCACAAGTTTTGAATTACGCAAAAGAAAGAGAAATTGCAATTATGGAATCATCAGATAGAAAGAATGTATACCTTACGAAAACTGGTGATAATTCTTTAAATTCTGGAATGAGAGACACTATGATTGTTGGTCAGACTAATATGGCACCAGGTATATAGTATAGTCATTATATCTATATCAAAATTGTCACATTGAGTATATATTATATTGTAATTTATATATTCCTTTTGTAGAATGTGGTGCAGAAGGCGTGATGAAACCCAACAATGTGTCAAGTGTTTCTACTAATCAAACCAAGTGGTCCACTGGTCAGGGAAAAAATTTCATTATTAATGCAGTGCCAGTAAAGAATGAGGTACAATAATCAATACAATGTCTTAATATTGATTTAAATGTATAGACAAATATGATTTAAAAAGTCAATAATTTTCCAAAAAAAAATAAATTAGTTAAATTACCTAGTCATACCTAATTGATACAAATAAAAAGATTGTATTGAGAGTAGAGTCGAAAATGTATTAATACATGCCTTGCCTTGAAATTATATATAAACAGTTATTAATTAATAATAATATATTTTGCAGATTGTACATCTGGAAGATGGTAATGCCCATTGCAATACTAAAAAAATGTATTACTATGATAGACATTATACTGGTCACGAGGAACCAGAGAGACCAACACGTAGAGGAACAAAGAGATATAGGGACAAAGACGCACCGAAACGGGCACTGTATGTAGTCGGAAATCTTTAACGACAGAATTTTATTTCAAAATTTTATTTCAATTTTATTACAATAAACTTCATATGCATGCTTCAACAATCATTAGATGCATTTTCTAAAAACATCCAAATGAGAATATTTCGATCAATACAAGTTATTGATTGTTGATACTTATGCAATTAAGATACTTAATATTTCTATATCAATATGTTGTAGATCCGCATTTTTTTACTTTTGCCAAGAATTACGTGGCAAGATGAGAGAATTGCATCCCGAAATGGGAGTAGGTGACATCGCGAAGGAACTAGGAAAATTGTGGATGAGCACGGATTTGCAAACAAAATCCAAATACATGGCTATTGCAGAAGAAGATAGAGCCAGATATGAAAGAGTAGGTTGTTTGTGTCAAAACGAAATATATATTCAGGATTATATTTATATTTGATAGATTTCTATTGCTATATGGTAATTTTCCAATTATCTATATATTATTTAACGGAACAAATTTAAATAATACAGGAAATAATCGCATATAACAAGAGAGTGAAAAATTACGATCCAGAAGAAGTTGGAACTGTATAAGTTATATGATGGATACACGCGGGACAGACGAAGCTGGACTATTCTCATTTGAGCACCCGAGCGCAGCTAGACAAGAATACAGGACGATATTATTACTAACGTAGTATTACTGACTGTTGTATATATTATGTACACTGTTGATAATGTCCGGAAAAGAGAGAAATTGATTTGCAAAAATTCGAATGTATACTTATGATGATAAAAAAACCAGCCAGATTCGGAGAAGACAAAAATTCCATTTTATAATGAATTTCTCCATCACATGCAGACGCTATATCATATACATGACTAACGTGTGCTAATATATATAAATGTACCGATGATATATAATACAATACGAACCTCGGTTATCTGAACGCTTATATAACCTGTTGGCTATTTGAATAATCAAACATTCGGTCAATCGGCATTCGGATAATCCAAATTTTGCTGTATAAGTTTTAGCGATAGAATAATGGTAATTCAAGTAACAATAACCGCTCTATACTATTATGGTACATTAATATTAAACAATAATAACGATACTGATAATGTTAGAACGTAATAAAAGCATATATATTGCACCATGCACCTATATTGCATTATAAAGTTACAGTAGACTGCTTCCTTAAGGTACAAGAGATAAAAGAATTGGTGGCGATGATAAAGAAAAGCAACATAAATCTATTACATGACAAAACTATATACAATTTATAGAAAATATACTGCTAAAGATTGCATTAAAGATAATTTTGCTGCCTCGCAATAGTGTTGATTTAATTATATACAACAAATTATATAATTTCAAGATATATACAGTGGGTAAAAAAAAGTATGCGGTGGATTAGTTGAATTATCATAACTGCTTTTGAATGTATAATTATTTATTAATTCAGACAGAGGACAACAATGAAACACAATATTAAAAAAGTAGAGAATGGGGGCCAAGTGAGGATATCTAGGTAAATATAAGCTGTCATATTGATATTTGATTAAACTGTAATCAAACTTTGATTGAGAAAGAACTGAAGAAAGATCGAAATTAGTTGTGCGTTTTAAAAAACTAGCTAGTCTATCATATAAACAGGATTTATGTATGTATATGTGTGTGCATTGGCCTAAATATCTTCACTATAAATTTTTCTAAGAAAACAAATCTTATTTATTTTCTTTAAAAAATATGCAGCAATATATAATGTTTTTAATTCAATTTTACATTATATTACGCGCGATTATTAATCGCAATTAAAATTTTCAATATTTGTTTGATTTGAATTTATAAAAACAATTTCTAATTGAAAAAATTATTGTCCGAAAAATGTTTAAAAAATGTTAAAAAAATTTTAACAAATAGTACAGAAAAACCTATCAAATCATTGTCAGCAAGGCTATAGGCTATAATGAAATATTGAAGTTTGTTATGTTCATGTCAATTAATAGCAATATAATAATACACTTTATCAAACAATTTTTTTTGTATTTTTGTTACATTTACATGTTAAAATTAAATTAACTGTATTGCTTTTTGCTGACAATAAATGTAAGATTAAAAAAAATTATCGATTTGAGGCACACTGCCCTAATATTCTTTTTTTTTTTATATGTAATTTTATTTAAAAAAAAAAACATGTTTGAAATATTTTGTCTACCCACTGTAAATATTTTTATGAAATTTATATATTTCTATTAATAATTTATTATTCCCATAAGGGAATAACAATTTTTATCAAAAAATTCGAAATTTTAAAGCGAATTAATAATGATAATATGTAATTAGTAATAAATGGAGATTATTACTAATGAACAAGCATCGAAAAGACATGCACAAAAAGCACATTATCTTTACAGATTTTTTTTTAAGAAAAATCAAGAGCAGAATGAGCATTGTACAGTGCACTAGACTTGTCTCCTTGCTTGTATACATATATTCATATACTTTAAATGTAACAGGGATAAATCGAGATCCCAAAACAATAGAACGTATATTCTATGTATTTGGTTCTTTTTTTCAATAAAGGTAAAGATATACATATAAAAAAAACGCATTGGTTTCATAGATGTCTTGTTTATTTTATAATAACTGCTTCTCTTCGTGAAATTTTTTCCAAAATATATTGTCGCTCGCGATTTCTAAAACGAAACCGCCAGCAACTCGCACGCACAATTTTATATTATTTAAAATCTACTATATTTATATGAAATGTGCGACGAAAGAAAGATAAAATAAAATAGTGAATGGTTTGATGTATTGGAGAATACATATACCCATACAGATATATACATATATAAAATTTTTATAATTATATATGTGCGTATATATGTATGTATATATATGTCTGTGTACGTGTGTGCGTGTATATATACTAATATATATACATATATATATACTTTATATACACAGTTTCTTATAAAATACATGTATGTATTAACAAATAAAAATTGATATACCTATCACATAACTAATTTGTAATATTACAATAGTGACATGGGAGATTTTCTGATCACGCTACGTTGTATCACTACTACTCAAACCGTTTTTTTGATCTAATTTATTTGCATTGGTCTTAACGGTATATATGAAAAAACTTAGGGCTTCCTTCTCCACTACAGGGATGGTCTTAAAATGCTTCATGAGGGTCTGCAACAAAAGTTTATTCAAATAATTCTTAAATTTATTGTTATGAAAAAATTATAATGATAAAAATCATGAACATTAATTTAGAAAAATATTTAGAGTTTGCGCGTGCACAAAATAAAACTTTAAAATATCTTTAAAATGTAATATGTATATATGTGGTGTTGTTTTGATATATTTCTTATGAATAATTAATTCATAATTAATAATGTGTATATGTGTGTGTGTATGCATATCATATAATTGTATTTATCTTTATATATATCTTTTATATTTTATTATTATTTTGTGTACATTATAAAAGAATACTAATAATACAGAGAATAAAATTGAAGAAAGGTTATATACTTACATCTGCTAATTGAGCTTTGTTAAGACCAGGACGTGTGGGAACTTTATAGTGCCTTTTGTACCGTCTCAAAGTACCGACTTGCAATTGGAAGAGATCAACTTCTGGGAGATCGTTGTCAGTTTCACCGGAGTCCTCTTCAGAATCCTTGCGCCTACGTTGCTGCTGCTGCTTTGTCCTCGCGCATTGGATCACTTGCTTGTGATAATCACAGATGTATATATGTCTTGCCTGTACATAGTACACAAAAGAATACATTATATATAACGATGACAATAATTAGCATATGTAATACATTACACAGTTCACAAAAACTGATTGAAATGTATTCTTTGTTTTAAATAATTAGTTTGTTGTGAAGTAATATTTGTTAGATTAAGGTGATAAGTTTCGCAATTCGTCGTGTACGTATCTGACTTGTTAAAACATTGATAATAATAATTTGATTTGTCATTCTACCTGCCGTTTATCCGAACATATATAAAATTAAATCTCTTTGTTCATATCGCTGCGACTTTAGAGAATAATATGCTGAATAATTAGAGATACCGATAAATATATCACTGACATAAAATGTCGCACTTGGAATAAAATGCACGTAGATTTGTCGCGTATGTCACATACGTACCATGTGATCAAGATTAAGCTTGAGCCGCCGTTGAGTGACGGTTTTCTGGATACGTTTGCTGTAGGACGCGTTGCCGGCCGGGCGGGAGCATCGCTCGCCCTCATCGACGAGACAGCAAATCTGATCTGCCGCTCCCCTGGAGTCTTCCTCGCCGGTGCTGAAGCCGTTCATCCTGCCTAGCTGGCGACGATTATCGTCTCGCTGTCTAGTATCTAACGGTAGCGTCGACGACGACGATGACGGTTCGCGCGCACGTTGCGCTCGTGTCAAAAGCCTTCTTCGATCGTGAAATAACCGGCGGCGGCCGCGGGACGGGGGCGACGACGACGACGACGATGACAGCAGCACGCTAAGCGACGTCGCTCGCTCATAATTCTCTTCCGCGCGCGCGATCAATCCGAGGCCCCTAGCTCGCCGAGCCGAGCGCGTTCCCCTACCTCTTCCTTTATGGATTCGTCTATCTGTCCCTTTTGGGGACGCGGTTCGCAAACCTAGCTCGTCGGTCGGCCAGTCTTTGTTCGCGGGAAATCGACGACGGTTCGGTCAGAAAAATCCGGAGCACCGGAGACGGGATCCCGGAGCGAATCAGCTGCCACGCGAAGAAGGCCTCGCCGGCAACAGCGGATCAAGTTGGCACGTAGTACGTAAGTATACGTGCGTGTGTACGATTTCAATTACGACTACACGTATGTAAGCGCAGATAATTCACGCTCAAGCTACGAGGCTTTCGTACACGCACGCACAAACGCGAGATTATTTGCTACACTGAAGGGGGATGAGGATTCTCTCTCGCCCGATGGGATCTTTATTGTTTACTCGACTCGAACGAACATACGCACGACGACACTGTCTTCGACTGCACTCGACTGCGCGTCCTGTCGTAAAATGTTTTGCCCACGAGATGAGGGTGAGATGTGAGGGGTGGGGAGGGGAGTATCTCGCAGTGTTACTGGACGATCAGCGTTTTCCCGCGCATGCGCGTCGAACGCAGTCCGAGGGGTAAAATCCAAAGTCGTGGAGAGGATAATATCATTTGGCCTCCTCTCCCCTTTATATTTGACATTTCTAAAAATTTGCCTAAAAATATTTGGGAAAATCAATAAAAGGTGTAATGGGTCTATGGATCACGCATACACAGGCGTATCGCACACGCATACATCTAGTAATACTACAATCACCAACTCTTTAAACCGAAAATATATATCACTAAATATGTAAATTTCGCACGTGCATTTCAAAAGAATTCTCATAATCTTTTAGCATCAAAGCAAATTTTATTCAAGGCAAGATAAACTTGCATAATACATACAAAAATATTTATTAATTAGTATTCACAAATATGATGTATAATTCAAAATTTTAAGAATATATATAAAAAGTTAAAAATACATATAAAAAAATAGGCAAGACAAGGGACAAAATCTTGATTTTTCTCTCACAAAAAAAAAAAAAATTTTGCTCTTATTTTTTTTTCCTATTCGAATTTTTTTACTAAATATATGAATATCAGGATCAATCTATTTTTATTGAAAAACAAAAAATTAAATAAACCATAAAAAACCACGCGCAAAAATAATTAAAAAAAAATTACACAAATTATTTTTTATGCCCATGTTATATACATAATGCGAAGAATACATTGATACATCTTTCTTTTTATATTAGAAACGTGATTGATTAATTTTTCCGTGCATTTCTCTCCGTGGAAATATAAAAATCGAGAAAAAGCGGTGCGATCATCGGATGTATCATCGTAACAATGTAGTATGTTTGAAACACGCGGGTAATTTGCTTGACAAAAAAAATGGAGGAGCAGACGACGGCATAACAAGAGCACGAGACTCGAGTTTTCTTGGCGCAACTGTTGATTTTTTCGCCCCGACATTGGCGATCCTGCGTCGAGCCGCAATCCGTCTCGGCGTCGAGTGGCGCCATCTACGATAGAAACGATGCCTAACCTCAATGATCTCGCGTAGACGGTCGTGACGATGTATCGGCGAACGAAGGAGGAGACGACACGCAGAGTCGATCGTCGAACGCGTTCGTCCTTGTCGAGACGGCCACGACGACGACGAGGTCGATTGCGTGGATCGTCGAACGGACGGCTTTCCTCGCACGCATTTTCCCGCCCTTTCGATCAGCCGACATTTTATTTGGTGGGGGGCAAAAAGAAACGCACCAAAACATAAAAGGTCGGCGCTGATTGGCTTACTTTTTGCGGCTTATCTGAAATAAGCCAATGGTAATGGGGAGATTTTCCCCGTACACTGGCCGTATGCCGCACGAGTGGCGTGGGGTCGCGATATTCGAAGCTGAAGAATCCTTTTAGCCGTAGCGGATCCCGTTCCAGGTAAGAAAAATCCAAATATTTTTCGCGGGTCGCGTTGACAGATTCAGCGGATGCCGCGCGGAAGCTCCGCGGTTACGTCCGTTTCGCCGGACCCGCCCAACGCGAGCGTGTCCGTTGGCCGTGAGCCGCTACCGTGCTGCGTTTCCCGTACGTATACCTTTTATTTCTGTACTACCGTCAGCACAAGGCAGCAAATGGCTGCCCGGACGGACGCGTCGTGCGCGTACGTCTCGCCGTATTTACGCCGTTTTCTCGCTCATTATCCGCGATATCGCGCGATTAACGAACAATGGCGTGGTCCGCGCGAGTCGCGGATATACCGCGGATCGCTGGGAAGGTCGAGGAAACGCGTTCGCGGCCGCCACCGCCGCTCGCTCGCTCGCTCGCTCGACAGCCAGCCAGCCAGCCAGCACGCTCGCTTCGCCGCGTCAACGACGTTGACGTCAATGCTACGCGCGCATTTATGCTGTACGTCCCCGCGTTTTATGTTGCTCGCCATGCATCGCGATGAGGATTTTTTTCCTCCGGGGAAGACGACGTGACGGTTTGTCGACGAATCAAGCGCACTCTCAGTCATCGTTTCGCCGTAAACGGCGTGATATATCGGGACGCGCTGCCAGTAGTTTTCCCGCTACCGATTCTCTATAAAGCTGTCAAGAGCGAGCGAATTCGGGTCCGAGATCTCGACGAGAATCGACGCCTCTTTACCTCTCTCTCTCTCTCTCTCGGATTATTTTTCTCGACGATCATATACGCGTTCGTTATTGCCAGCGAAATAGATCATGAGCAAACGACCGAGGAGTTGGCGGGAGGGCAAGATAGAATAACAGAAAGAGAGAGGGTGAGACAGAGAGGAGTGTTTACACGTAGGCGTTTCTCCTACCGATGGTGCATCTCACGCGCGCGAAGCATAAAAGTGCGTTCAGACTTGTTACTACGCATCGTATTGATAATTGTAAAGTACGTTATGAATGATTGTTATGACATTTTGATGTTTCGGGCACATAATTGTCATTC
>JBCJKF010036983.1:0-11280 GCA_039654545.1 Plocamopherus ceylonicus
ACCGATAAATTTTAATAGAGATAAAGAGTGGAAAAAAACGGGGATTGAATAAAGTCCTGTTATAGCCGGTTCACTGTTATAGCCGGTCCTGTTATAAATGGTTTCCACTGCACTAAAATAAAACAGCCTTCACTTTCAGAACACCTCACACATGCACAAAAAGAATCAGATTTAGATATCACAACGTGGTACTGCGTTTCGATGTTTAATCAACAGTTGACAAGTGAGCAATCAATTAGATTTAGATCTAGAATAGGCTAGGCCTATGAAACAATGAACAAAGAATTAAGAACAAAAACAGTCTGGCAGTTTTCAGCAGTCATGAATTCGCGCGAAAAAAAAATACAGGCTCTAATTGGACTACAATGCAAAGGGAGATTACTCTCATCATTTGTGCGTGGAGGAAATGTACTGTTGTGGCCCGGTATTATCATTTCGCATTCTTATTACCCTACTACGGCCGTAATGATAGTTTCGCGATATTGATCGATGACCAACTATCGCTATTACTATTAGGTCTTTTTCACAGCTGCATCGGGGCGCATTTTAATAATATAATTGATATTCTTGGGCGAATTTGTTGTAACTGTCTTTTTATTATCTAAAAATTAAAAATCCCGACCTCTTCTGGAAAATCAAGACCATTTATTTTTCCCGACCATATAAATTTCCAGACATTTTCCCCACTTTTCCCGAATTCCCGACCCTCTTTGAACCCTGAGCACCCAGTAAAACGTATGTCCAGAATCATGGATTTGGAGATGTCTACACCATATATGTTTTGTCCAGGGGTGAACGGTATTTTCCATAACAGTGTAAGTCCATTGCTCTTATAGTAATCTAGGAATCAACAACTCCATTTGAATGTATCTGAAACAGCAGAAATGACTCTGTATCAAACATAAGAACATTCTTGGCTTTCTTAAGCTCACAAACGTTGTTAATAAACTGTAAATATACCAATTAAAAAAAAACGTTATACAACCTTTATCATATTTAACACATTTTTACCATAAATAATTCTAACAATCCTATCATCTAATTACTCCAAATAGAAAGCCCTGAGATCATCAACTACGAATGTACTGGGCTACACTTCAAACAAACGGAAAAAAAAGAAAGAAATAACTGCCAAAACAACTTTAAATGGACATGCAGTACAAGACCATGATTTCGGACATATGTTGTTCTGGTTGCTGGTCTTCGAATCTTGTCAGAAAGTTGGCAACTTGTGGGGATGAAAATCATTAATATATATATATATGGATTCACTGTGTCATGCTCATTGCTTGATAAAGCTTAGAGGCCGCTGTGTCATTAATACAGGCATGCATGACATGATTACAGTGAAACTCTGTTATAGCAAAAACAGGCATATGGGGCACATTTTCTCACTATTACTCAGTTCACGTCATTCCCAAATGGCAAATTAATGAGGGAAAATAAAGGAAAATAACCTTTGAAAGGGATATATCATGTAAAGCAAATTAATGGTATGAGAACGCAAGTGGCACTGTGTGAGTGTGTACTTGAGTCAGACAAAGATGGGAGGGGGAGAAGGACGTGTCTTTCTTACTTTTCTTAGTTTCCGGCCAGCACCAGATGTACCCTACTGGTGGTAAATGGACAAGGTGGGGGTGGGTGAGTGGCGAAAAATCTGTTGACCTCGAAAGAAAATCTTAGATTGTCATCCATTAACTCTCATTAAATCCAATGGTTTATTCTCAAGAGCATGAAAGATAAAAAATGGGAGTTTAAGCATGCCTCATTACTTCAGAATTCTTGTTGTTAGTTGTTTTGAGTGGATTTTATTTTTATGAATTCACCATAGACTTCAGTTGAGATTACTGATTACAGTGGACCTCGGATTCAACGAGGCCGACGGGACTGGCTCTTTGTTCTCGTTGGATCCGAGGTCTCGTTGAGTCCGAGGTGGGACACATGGAGATCCTTGTTCAACAGCTTCTCTTATTTTTTTTCCCGGTCTTTAACAAACGTCAATAATGTACTGGACGCAATGTCATATTCGCGACATATCTGTGCTTTACTCTTACCTCCTTTCTCAACTTCCTCAAGTACTTTAAGCTTAGTTTCAAATGATAGACATTTTCGTTTGCTTGTTTGACTTGAATGAGGAGACGGCATGATGAAAATGAAAAGACGAGATGCGGAAAGACGCAACAAACTACTATCGACTTGATGCAATGATGGACGAAATGGAAAAGCACTGGAACTAGAATCTACCCACTCCGCTACCTAGTGTGTGCCGGCACCGATAGATCTAGTTCATGTTAATGAAAGGCCCATCAGACTGACTCGCTGAAATTTAAGGTGTATTGATGGGGTGGGGAGGGGGTGGTGCCGGCGTCTTCCTCTCGGTACATGTATAAGCATAGGCCTACCCACCCACCCGGATAACGAAGTAATGAACAGTAACACTAACGCTTATTGTTTTAGTGCTAGGCCTAAGCGTCGGCGGGCGAATGCAAACCCGAATAAAGAAAGTATACGGACGGTGAAAAAGTGACCCCACCGATGCAAATCAGTCACGGCTGTGCTCGTTGGATCAGAGGTTGGCTAATTTGGTGCTCGTTGGATCCGATTTATTTTACTGACAGTTTATAAGGAAAAAAAGGGATTTAAAGGTACCTCATTGGATGCGAGGTCTCGTTGAGTCCGAGCTCGTTGAATGCGAGGTCCACTGTACTTTATCATGAAGTCTCAGTTCATTTCAGAAATGATCAACGACTTGGGCCACAAATGTATTTTTTGAATTATGAATGATTGTTGTGTGTCTGAAATGAATATTTCTTATTGTTGCATGCATCATTGAACAAAAGAAACAAATTGTTGTGATATTTAATACGTGACTAAATTGAAAATGATTAGAGTCGCTGAGAATTCATTTGAAAGGGATAAAGTGAGTGCTCATCTTAACCATCATGCTAATTTGCTTTCTTCTGCTGAACATTGAAACATCATTATTATTATCATATTATGTGGAAATTGTCTCGGAAGAAAAGCTAACACAACCATGCATTCTATTTTTTTACTTTATGTATAATATATTAATATTGTATATACAATACATGTACTTGTTTATATATGTATTATGTTTAATTGCAGCTGTGATAAAAATAAATGGCCAATATGCTTGCAAAATGTGCCTTAAATGATTTTTAATAGGCATTGCACTGATGAATCATATTCTTTCCTTTGATTGACTTGCATGATCCTTCATATAAATGAAGAGTTGTTATGAGTGTAGATTAAAAGAAATACCAAACAACTTTCGCTTTTGTTATGTGCTTGTCTCTCCAGAAAAGTGCACATTTTTTTAAAGGGGAAGACTTGTCACTGTTCAATAGTCAAACCATTACTGAAGATGGATCCTCTCAAAGCAACGAACAGATCTAGTAACAATTCAATAAATATTAATGATAATATTGATAAATCTCATTTGATCTGAAGATCCACCCAATGTCGTGGGCATTGTCTGTGATATACCTTGGGATGGAACACATCACTAATTAAAAGTAATTTAAGAATGTGTAAAGGGTTTGGGTAATGTGGTTGTATTGTAAGGTAAAATTCTGTTTTCAAGTTCACCATCTACAAAATTTAATACCTATGGGTAAATTTCTTCTTGCTATATTGCAGACATCTCCTGCTAAAAAAAAACAACAACAACAACAAAACATTTGAAAAATCCAACCCAAAAGAAAAGAGGACAAAAACAAAATAAAGAAATTACCTAAAACCTGAAATGAAAACAAAAAAGTAAGCAACCAGAGATAAAAAAGAACACTTTACATATGACTACCATCATAAACTCACAAACTTTATACACAATTCAATGAAGTACATTTTAATTAAAAATTTAATTCACAACAAATTTCCATTTAAAATTATCAACATAGGATGAATGTTGGAAGAATAAATTGTAATCTTAACTTTCAATATAATATGAATAAAATCTGTCTATTAAAAAAAATTTTTTTTTTTCATTACTGCAATAATAAAAACAAAACACCCCCTGAAACTTAAAAATCTAAGTGGAATTTGAGTAATATTTTGAATTTCCTTTCTAATTTCTACCAAAAAAACAACAACAACAACCCACAAGCAACACACAATATACATCATAAACAAAGAAAAGGCTGACATCTTAAACGATCAGTTTTGCTCAGTAGGCCAATTCACTTTAGGCAGTGAGGCAGACTTGACCAAAGAAATTTTGCATGTTGTCCAGACAGGCACAATTTCAATTTACTCAGATCATCACTCGATAAAGCAAAATTTTGAGTCTGAGAAAATGTCTCTCAGTGTTTTGATTGTGGATCAAGATTTGCACTCAACATTCAGATTCTCATACTCCGAATAGGTGAGTGTTCTACAATTACAATATTACAACTCCGTTTCACTTTTTTGAAAATCTTGTAAATGGCTTAAGATGAGAAAAAAAACCAACAATGCAAAATATTATAGTCACAAATAGATTATAAGGAATAATACGTTTTATCTCTTTTTATTCATTTATAACTTATAATCTGTTTAGATTGAATAACATTTATGAACAAATCACTTTAAAAAAACCCGCCCCAGTACAAAGGAAAAAATGAAGCAAATAGTGCATATATAACGGCATGGGCTATAACGGCACCCCCGGGTATAACGGCACTTTCCCCAAGCCCCGTTTTTTCTTCTATTAAACGAAAGTAAACAAATTCTGATATAACGGCACCCCTGAGCTTTATTTTGGTTATAACAGCAATACAGGTATGCTCAGCTGTTAACAATACAAGCAATTAACAATTACAAATTATTATATATTAATTCCACGCTCAGAGGCCTACAAAAATGCCTCTCAAGTCCGTCAAGTGTGTTGTGCGCAGTCATCACACTGATACTGGCCCATATAACCAGTGGCGGCTCAAGCCTTTCAAAACTGGGTGGGCAAAACCACTGGCTAGCTACTTTACAAAACACTAGAGAAAATTAATTAAATGCGTTGAAGTTGAGTAAAAAATATAAATGAGCGCCTGTCTCAGTAGGCTTCGTACACCTGATTACAGTTTACAACGGTGCTCGGTTATAACGGCACTAAATCAAGAGTGCCATTATATCCGACTTATACTGTAGCTATCATAAAAAAAAACTAAATAAAAAAAAAAACAAAAAAACACCCCAAAACTTGTCAAGAAAATCATTCCTAAAAAAAATAAAAAAATAAAAAAATCCTAGAAGTGTTCTATGATATTTAAAGCAGTCATGAGACTAACGTTAACATTAAGATTAAGTTAAGGTAGGTCTACATGAAAATGCATCCATCTGCTTACTGGATGTAGACCCTTTTTACACAACCTGGTGCACGATCTTCATTATACATTTAGAATAAAAATAAAATACATGTATGAAATTTTTTATTTGAAAAAAAAAAAAATCCAACAAAACTCAGTTGTCAATACAAATACAAATTACAAGACTACCCGTACCAGTACAGTGACTTTCATACTTCTCAACTTGTAGTCACTTGTCTCAAGCATTATAAGTAAAGAGACAAAAAATAAAACATGACATAAATTACAGTGAATGTGAATTTGAATTGATTATTAATACTTTAATGAAACGTCAGGTAAATTTTTAAAAGAAGTTTTCTTGAAAATCAAAGATCAATTTGAGAAAAAACCAAAATGAAACAACCACTCCAAATAACACAAATACATTAAGTTTCTACTTTTCTTCAAACCATGAATATTAAATCGGAGGATGAATGAAGACAAATAAGAAAAACCCTCACATTCAGATCATCATCAAAGAAGGACAGGTGAGTGAATTAGACGCGGTTGAACTCTCTGCACACAGGTATATAATACTTTTGTATAAGAAATTATATTATTTTTTATTTAATTTAACTATAAAACTTGTTACGAAAATATTGGGTTTGCTTCTTCTTGGCCAGTATTGTTTTTTTTAACATTTAATCTTGACACCAGATAGTGGAGAAAATTCATATATATATACATTGTACAAGTGATGTGCTGTGGTGTATGGTTGAAGACTGAATGAAGATTATGTCTGCACAGTTACAATTCATTCTTTTCATTTTCATGAGATCTGTGATATGGAATGTTTGAGATTGATCAATAAATTGATAGGAACATGGAAGATTTTTCTTTTGTGGGTATATGTCTAGGCATTGCCTTTGACAGCAGAACTGCATTACTAAATTACTGGTGATTGTGTAATAGTAGTAGTACTTAGTAGTAATAGAAGTATTAGTAGTAGTTGTAGGTCTTAGTCTTAGCTTAAAGCCCACAGCTAGATCTACCACATTGGTTCTACACAAGGAATATTGAGTAAATGAAAATGCTAAGAATATATACGGAGATTTTCGGTAGTAAAGTGATAGGGTTGGGAAAGATGCTAAAAAATCGTTCAAGCTTATACCCATAAATAATACATGTAATAATTGGTTTCCTGCAGGCCCTTTCACTGTCTCCTTTAAAAAAACAAATTTTCTGTTTCCTTTTCTGATCTAACAGATAGAAATGCTAATTATTGCCCTATCATTATTATTATTATTATTGTTATTATTATTATTATTATTATTATTATTATCATCATTATTTGTATTGTTGATTATAGTTATTATTAATATTATTATTATCATCAAGAAAGGCATGTGAATTGGGACACCAGAAATTATTTATAGATAGAGAGCACTTTATTATATTATATTTTTATTGCTTTCTTTTAAAAAAATAAACCCTAAATAAACAACAGAAAACACTTCCCTCAACTCTTAAAAAATATATTATTTCAATTTGTTACCAAAAACTACTTATTTTCGTGAACAAAATGTCCTATAACATCAGAATAATGTTATTTGTGATTTTCAATGTGTTGGGTTTTTTTTTCATTGCTATCATTGCTATATTACAACAAAGTGCTGTTTAATGACTTGGAAGACAGCTTGAATAAGACTGTAGCAAATTATTGTTAAAACAGAGCGGACTGACCAACATTATTTAACCGGAAAGATTCACATATATATATAACAATGTCAAAATAAAAGTAGGCCTATTCATTTGTAGATGTTGGTGAAAATCGTCAATGTAATTCTCTAAATACTTAGGTACATTAACAAATATAGTCGATGATAGTATTAAGAGTAGGACATTGACTTTATCATGTCCATGTAGCGGCAGGTAAACTGCTACTTTAAGTTTAAGCATGTTGACCTTTGTAGACTGCAACTTATGGTAAAGCACAGATATCCAAAACACAATGAGCTCAAATCCAGATGTTCTTCAACTATACTTCTTAAAGTCCCCTTTTGACTCCCTTCATTTTCTTTGTATTTTAGCGTTGGCTACACAAGAGTGACAACTCAAAAATTGTTTTTTAAGAAGACGAGGAAAGGGGAGAAGAAGAAAAAATAATGCTACTACTATTATCTCGATCATCAACAAAGATTAATATAAAACAGACTGATCTCAAAACTACCGTATGTAAATAAAAATCTGAACCTAGTTCATAGGTCAGTGAAAGCAGAAGCAAAGCGTCAAGAAACATAGAGGGCAATGAAACATCAAAGGAGCCATGAACTATCTGGTAGATGGTGGGAGACCAAGCCAAAAGGAAGACCTAATACAACCTGGGTTGCTTGCGATGTGGAAGATCTCTGGGAAATGGGCACCAACAAAGAGGAAACTCAGAGTTGAGAGAGAGATGGAGAAGACTCATCAATGTCAAACCTCAACAATAAAGGAAGATGATGACAATGATAATGAATACAGACACAAATTGAGGCAGAAATGTCTTACATATACACTTGAGTAACCCCGATACCGAGTTTGAGATATCTGTGATGCTTTCTGCTAGGCCTTGAAATTAATTTCAATGACTATGTAATCAAGTTTTTCAGTATCTTTTTCTTTTATGTTACTGCTGATCACAGTTCAACCTTGGAGGGCTGGAAACTGATGCAATTTTATAGAAAAAAACAACAATAAGTCAGTCTCTGACATTACTCCGATACACAAGACAGAGAAGAGAGGAGATGTGAGAATGAGTTATGGTAGTACACAAATCTGTTTACTTAATTGTGTACCTTTAAGATGATAGTATACACATCAAAGGACCTAAAAGCAACATGGCAAACTTTAACGTTTCCGAATGAAAACAGTTGTTCTAATTCACTAACCACATATCAGTGGATTTTGATGTATAAGGTACAATTGGACAATGACCCGGCCAACACTGCACAAAAAGGAAAAAATTAAAAATAAATTATGCATTTACATAGCGCTTTTCGCTCAAAGTCAAAGCGCTTTACAATACATTTATCCCCCTAGCAGGCATACCCCCCCCTCCCCCTGGGAAGCATACCGGAAAGTGCAGCCCATTTGGTGCAACATTAGCAGCCTAATGCCAGGTACCCCTTTGACACCAGGGTAAGGTGAAGCAATTGGAGTAAATTTTCTTGCTTACGGAAAAAACACAATGGTCGCTGGCAGGAATCGAAAAACCCAAGACCCTTTGGTCTCAAGCCCAACGCTCTATCCATTGAGCCACTGTGCCTCAAACATGGTTGGGGGTGTGTGTGAGTGTATTAGTCTCTGAGAGGGTCAGCTGGCAATAGCCGCACACAAACAGGTACTTTCATACGGCCGAAGAAGGCCAATCATAAGCTGACCAAAAGCGCAAATTAATTTTCCATTCACGACGCTTAGGCCTTTGTCTTTATTCAATATTCTATGCAGTCAACCATGAGCATATCATAAATGTGATGCAAGCCCTCAACAAATTTTGATTTTCATATATTGTATCATAAAAATAATTTTGAATCTCATTGAAAACAACATAATATAAATATAAATGTACAGATGTATAAACTGCTTATAAATAAAATGCATTACATAATGTATATAAATGCAATGTATAAACATAGTCCTTTTAATCATATCTTTAAAGCTTCATTTTTACATGCCCAGACTGGCCAGAAACAATGAAATAAAAACAACAGTGTGAAAGACTGCGCCTAAGTGATAAACAGCCATTAATACATTTACATTTGTAAATTTTACAATGAGTGAAGTCCTGTCATATCATATCATAATACAGTAGTTACCGCCTATTAGTCCAGTCCATGGGAAGCAGCAAAAACGGACTATTAGCCTTAACGGACTATTAGCCGGAACGGACTATTCACTCGTCGCCGATCAGCTGATCACGCAACCATGTCGGGAGTAGATTTGTTTGTCTATCAACCCTTATCATCGGACGGGCATCCACCAGGACACACTCTGTCACCATGTGATTTTTTTCAATGTTTTTCATTCATTTTATTTATTCATTTATTTTGAGACAATCTTAAATGCCTGCGGTCGAATGTCAACGGATACATGCGATGTGTAAACAGTGGTGACATAAAAGAGCAGACTACCCCAACGATGGAACGCTTATCACGTCGTTGCGTACGGCCCGGTCTGGACAACCAGATGCTTTGCACACGTTCAAAGGTGTTGTTGACGAGGAAGGGAAGGCAATCACGTGATTGGCTAAGAGTGCAGCAGTCGGACCATAGGTGACGGACAGTGTGTTTGCGATGACGTCTTATTACATGTATACACATCACCATATCTATGCCAGACAGTGTACGTCGTTTTATTGCGGGGAGAGGACAAAAGGCAAGGCCGCCTTTATAGTGTACCAAGATGGCTTTGGAATATGCCATTCACTCTTTGACTTTGGGCCCATTCTGCCTCATATAATTGGAAAAATGTTGTTGATAGATCTGGTGTGTCTGGATAAAAGCGGACTATTAGCCGGAACTCAGGAATTCTAAACGGCCTATTAGAGGGGTTATTTACATAGCAAAAAATTACGTTTCGTCCAAAAAGCGGACTATTAGGCGGAACGGACTATTAACCGGAGGACTAATAGGCGGTAACTACTGTATATTCTATGATCTCTGGTTAAAAGGCTTACAATCGTATCGAAAGACTGTCAAATGCTTTGAAATACAAATACAATGCACACCACTTGGCATAAACTTGGACAGCATAAAACAACTTATACGGTGACTATTTTTTTATTCAATCCTGACCAACTTTCCTCTTTTTCTTTATAAAAAATCCTCAGTCACAATGACGGGCCGACTCTGTTTACCATGACCAGATTCTCCATGCACATGACTTTATTTTTGCGCTGAGTTTGTTGGACATGCAATGGCACATGTATCTGATAAACTACATGTAAATGCAACAATACCGTAACTACGACCTGGGAGTGTGTATGAGTGTGTTGGTCTCAGAGAGGGTCAGCTGGCAATAGCCACACACTGAAACACACACGTACTATCATACTGCCAAGGGAGGCCAATCAACAGCTGACCCAAAGCACAAATGGATTTTCCATTCACGGCCCTTAGGCCTTTGTCTTTGTTCAATATTCTATGCAGTCAACTATCCACATTTTTTTCTTATATGCATACTGTACTGATCAAACTATTTTCCTCTTCCTTCGTACTTTTTGTTTATCAACAATTACTATGACAATGATCTGTCTACAGTTTGATCTAGATCTAGCAAAAAAGTTACTTCACTGTAACTCTGCCTACAGGGACATCCGCTTAGTACGACTATTTTCCGATGGTCCCATCGATCTCATGCCGAACCGTGTGCTGTAATAGATACCATTGTGAAAAAAAAGATGTACAAATTAAATCAAACCATTCATTCATCATAAATACACCTGATCAATTGCATTATTAAAACTGTTCAGAGACATGGGGCTTTTTGTTTCAATTTTTTTTTATGATGACTCAAAGTTTTGATGTTTCATTCATGGAGGACAGCCCCTTATAAAATTTGACATGGACAAACTCATATCCTTTTTAAAAGTGCAGATAAAACATCTGAAATCCAGCAGCACAGTCTCTTTCAACTTTGATGGTAACACCACAATATAATCATACCTCATGATTTCTTATACATACACAGTAATAAAAAGATTCCATTTCATTTGAATGCAAACAAATAAGAATATTTAACTGGAAATGTGTGTCAAATAATTTAAAATATGTCATTGAACATTCATTGGACCATCTAAGATGCATGAGTTGTGATGACTAGGTGAAGCAGATACTCCAAAAATAGGAGTGTAAGAGATTGTCAAAGTACACAACACTGTGAAGGGGGGGGGGGCACATCCAGGTTAGTGTCTAGATCTAGATCCATAATATACTCTGATGTAGATCTTGTTGAATCTGTG
>JBCJKF010037316.1:0-11275 GCA_039654545.1 Plocamopherus ceylonicus
ATTATAAAATAAGACAACGAACAGGTCCTTCAAAGGACCTCAATCGTTTTTGAGTCATCATCATCATCATCATCATAATGGCACCAATGAGCTTTGTTGCGGATATAACGGCACTGCAGGTACACGGAGCTGCTAACAATACAGGCAATTAACAGTCACAAATTGTTAGTCACACACTCAGAATCCAACAAAAAAGGTCCGTCGAATGAACAGAAACCATAGGGAGACATAGAGATCTACAGCCGTGTCCAGAATTCTGGAAGAGAAAACGGACACTGGATAGTAAGTGGATTGTCCGAATCAAGGATATTGTGTTTGATATAGATCTATCAGAAAGTTTTAGACATAGAGTTTTTCAAAAGCCATCAATCATCAAAAATATTGAGTTGAAAAACTCAGAATCCACCCTATCATGACTTATGCTATCATCTGCTATGGTTATGGCCCTACTTGATCAAGATTCTAGATCTCAGAATCTAGATGAATAGACCATAAATAAAAGATATTATGCCGATATGGCATGGAATGAATCATGGAAAGATATAGATCTAGATCTAGATCTAGGTCTAGAACTCTAGATGAGTCATCATTTCATTTTGATCTAGATTCTAGAACTAGGTGATAACAGCTGTTTCATATTTCATAATTACATTAGATTCTAGATTGACGGTTGAACCGGGAGCAGGAAAGTGAAACCGAAAGCTGGTTCAATTGTTTGGATGATGATGTGAGTTTCTAGATTCTAGATCCTGATCCAGACTTCACTCTACCTACCAGCCAACATTTTAGATCTGTTTCATTACATTTCAATCAGGTAATCCGGAATTATTAAAAATTTAGTAGCAAATGTTAAAAAAATGAATATATGAATGACTTACCGGTGGAAAGCGTGCATTGTACTTCTTTTTCTTAAATGTTTTGGAAGTAGCTTTGGGCATTTTGTTTTGGCCAGACGTGAAGGAGAGAACGAAGAAACGAAATTATTATACTGACAGGCCGGAAGCTAGGCTATTTCCTTTCAAACGTATTAAAATGTTTAACCAAGAATTCTACGGGAAAATGGTAAATAAACGGGAAAACCATAAACCCTCGGGACGGGGACCTGTGTTTCAACAGTATTAATTATTAGTCTTAACGAAATGCTTTCCGAAAGTCAGTTAAATGATATTGTGACACTTAGAACGAGAATTCATGAGGTAAAAAAGTACTTAAAAATATCTAATATGATATATGACCATGATGTTGATTCTAGATCTAGATCTAGTAACATCTAGATTTGATCTAGATTCTAGATAGAATCTAGATCTAAATCTACTCTGGTCCAGTAACTCTACTTTCGGTTTCTAGCTCAAAGTACGTTTTCCCAGGTCCCGAGTCCCGACATTATTTTTTCTTCATAAATTGCCTGGTCTATAACGTACTCTGCTAGAACATACTTTTGGATGCAACGGACGATTTTTCAGAGCACCATTTTGGATATAAAGTACCCTTTCTACAGCGTACTTTTGCTTCTTGGCATCAAAATAAATATTAGTCAATGAAATCGTATCACTAGAAAGTAGACATGCTGTCATTCAACATCAATGAGCCATGAGCGGATGGCCTCCAGTCAGTCTCGCCCGTATAGCTTGACCGACCAGATGTTCACACCTTAACTACGTTTCCCTGCCTTCCCGGGAATGGCGTAACTGGTATGCTTGTTGCGTAGGGCTTACTGATTCTTGATCTTTGACTCCTTGTGAACTTTCAACCAAGGCCGACTGACAGACTAAGGCCGACTGACAGTCCCCCCCCCCCCCCTCCGCCTTTAATCACCTAGC
The DNA here is from genome assembly GCA_039654545.1 of Plocamopherus ceylonicus. Classification (NCBI taxonomy): domain Eukaryota; kingdom Metazoa; phylum Mollusca; class Gastropoda; order Nudibranchia; family Polyceridae; genus Plocamopherus; species Plocamopherus ceylonicus. The sequence goes on from JBCJKF010037316.1 coordinate 1,821, forward strand.
AATACCTGCTGCCTTGCGCCTGTGCCCAATCCTCCCCTTTCCACTCTAGTTCTACATGTCCCCGGGACACGGGGAGACGCGCACACACAAACAAGAGAGAGAGAGAGAGAGAGACGGCGTAGAGAGAGACAGACAGAGAAAGAGAGAGAGAGACAGACAGAAAGAGAGACAGAGAGAGGCACAGTCACAGAGATAGAGAGAGAGAGAGACAGACAGACAGAAACATTATGTAAAATTTGGAGTCGTGGCAGACCCCACGACGTACGGCAAAGGTGTGACCATAAAACGCTATGTAAAATGTGGGGTCTCCACAGACCCACGGCATACGGGAATGGGTAGTAAAAGGCAACGTACGGCGAAGGTCAAAAGCATTTCTTTAAAATTATGTCAAAAGAGAGTTTCATTCCCTTTTGAAAAAGTCCTGAAAACCCTTATGTAACCTTTACTTTGCATGGATCTCGGGCCACATGGGAATCCATGGAAACAAAAGGAGACCAGATAGATTGACAAAAGAGGCCTTCAGCAATACATCAGCTCAGAGATGTTCTTGGACTTGTCTGACTTGTGCCTATTGACAGGGTCCTATGTAACTGATCTATGGCAGGAGGAGTTGGAGCTTAAGCCCTGAAACAAATTAAAAGAGATATTCGCAATATTAGGGACAGAAGGTGGCAAAAATTATAGAAATAGGAAGCAAGAGATCATGCTGAGTCATCTCTGCTTTGTACCCTGATGATTCACACGTGACTTCCTATTGAAAGCAGAAGATGCCCTGTCTGCTAGTGACTCAAATTTTATAATCAAGCATATTAGATTGTATAGACAACAAACAAGAGAATCTTATTTCTTGCAAGAAAACCAGCAAGATTTATTCTCACTGTACTCACAGGCTGAAGTTTCAACTTTGTCACAATTTTTATCTTCTTTGGGACTATTGTCCAAAATCTGAAACAATTTTAGATCAATATATTTTAAAAATATTTTCTTGATATTTAAGTCTGGAATGTTTTTATTTACTTTTGTATAATTAATGAAGGTGGAAGGTAGACCAGTTGAAAATCCCCTGAGATCACCTGTGATGGTGGACGGAGAAATTTCAACAATCAATCAATCAAAAACCTTCAAGTCCTCTAAACTCAATGGTGTAGTCTTAGTCTTCAAAACAACCAGCTGACAAACTCAGTCAACCTGTCTAAATTAGAGTAATTCTTTCTAGTTTGTTGATGTCAGTGCTTCGCAATTGAGTTTCCCCTTGAAATATTCGGTATCATTACTGCTTTTTAGGTATGTTGACGAGAATATATTCAGCTAAGTGACTCTATCAGCTATTTTGAAGAATCTATGAAGAAGAAGAAGAATTAATCTGAACCATTTTGCTCATTTTATTTTTATGCTTTTAATTGTGCTGTTATTTTATATATTCCTTGTTCTTTCACAACTTTCATGGACAGCTCTCAATTCAACAAAGAGAGGAAGAGAAAATATATGCACAGTTAAAAAAGGAGAAAACAAACCTTTTAGAATCTCTTCCAAAAGACGAAACATCTCCAAAGGATGATATTCCTCAGTATGTATGGATTGTTGAGCATAATTTTGCTATCTCTTCTACTTTTTTTTATCAATTCTATCTTATTTCTCTTTTTTATATATGATGATGCACAGTGCAAGTGTGCTTGATAACACATGATACTGAAGTTATATTATATGACATTGACCATTTTATAGATATTAAACATTAACAATAATTTGCCATCGCTGGTCACCACAGTTCTCTTCAACCTTCTGCACTCATGCTCTAGAAGTAGAATGTACTCACTCACACTTAAGTTGAATGAGATAATTATGATACATATAGTATAGTAGAATATCATTCCTATCCAAGGACATGCCACCAAAGTCCCCTCACCAAACACTGTCAGAGTTGCATGAACTAATGCCCCCGCCTGTGTGGCTACCAAATACATCATGTACATTGTATATGGCTGTCGCAGTTCCATCAGCACGATGACACCAAACAAACATATACATATGTATATGTCAACTACATATATACCTTATGCCATGCAACATGCTTTGGCTGACACTGACAGATTTGTGGCTCAGACACAGTGGGCACTATTTGATTTGAACACGAATTTGAAAATGGATGAAGTAAGAAGGAATAAAAATGGACCAACAAGAGCATACAGCAGAAGACTTTAACTGGCATTGACTGAATGTTTATGTAATAATAATAATAATATCACTTTATTATCCAATCAAAATTTGTTATGCTTCACATTGCAAGTAAAATTGAACATAAAGTACATGAGTGAATAGTTGTATAAGGTAAAAAAAAAAAAAGTATAGAGAGATCAAAGGGCATTGTATGGGATGATTACAAACAGTATATAGGCCATTTGCCTTGAAGTTTTGAAGTTTAAATTTGAAGTTTATAATTATTCAGTCAATATAATACATATACTCAAAATAATCAATGCTTGGTCAATATCAGAAACGTTCAAGCATATAATACATACTATACATAGATACATACATCCATACATCTATACACACATTGTACATATTTATTATCCCTCTCAGACTATTCTAAGTCGTATCCTCAAAAGTGTAGTGTAGGCTACTTCCTTCAGACGTTTTGCTTCCTTTCTCACATGCTGTTTTGAGAAAGAGTGTACTCATTTACTTCCACTTTTTTTATCAGTTTACATCGGCTACTGCCGCTGTCCGGATTTCAAGTGTCTATTGTGTAGGATAAACTTTTGTCTTTATATTCAATCTCGTTTTTGTTTTTGGATAGACATTTTGTTTTTTGTTGGGTTTTTACTCTGTTTTGTTTTTTGTTGGGGGGAGGGGGGGTGTCTTTGTTTTTCATTTGGTTTGTGGGAAGGGGACTGGGTGTTTGTTGTTTTTGTTGGGTTTTTTTGGGGGGGATGTTGTTCTTGTTTGTTTGTTTCATTTTTTAATGTGTAAATTTACTTATTTTGTCTTCAGCTTCAATCAAATCTTTCCTTTGGTTGAAGATGTCTATTGGTTGGAACTTAAAGAAAAAAATATGCACAAAGAATATGACAAAGAGTTGATGTCTTCACAAGCTCATCATCTTGGTCAACAGCTCTTGAGTGGTAAGCATGTTAATGAAATGTTTGTTCATTCATGCAGCATAAGCCATTATAATTGGTGTTGAGTCTTTGACTTCTTAAAGCTGATACATGTAAATTGTGGTCAAAGACTTGAAAGGTATTCATGCCGATATTTTGACATCATGCTCATCCAAATTATATATGGGCAAACGATAGTCAAAAAGTTTATTTATACTCATACCAATATATATGGGCTTTAGGATAGTCAATGAGTCAAATGATGTCAACTCGTGGGGGTACAAATATACCTAAAAGTAACTGAAAAGCTGACCCTCAATTACTTCAAATGTGTTCTTGGATATTAGAAGTACCTAAATATGACTGTTTAAAGTAAAACGTTTACTATGATTATCATTGTAACTTTTCAAAGACTTCTGGGATTTGAAATTTAGGGCTAGTAGTTTGGTTTAATGGACATTGTCCATTCTAGTTAGATGAAATTAAAAATCAATATTCTCATTTTTACCACTTCTTCTTCAAGAGCATGAGTAAGAGTTCACTAACATTCATTGTATGCCACCCACACTTTTGCTCAGACAAGCTTAAGATACTTAGGTCACCCTGATCTTTTTCTATGACCCATCTACTCAAATTTCCAAGTCATTTGACTTGCATACTATTCAGAAAGTAATAGATTAAATCTGTCACTGTCAGCTTCCTGCTATGGAAACCAGAATTAGCTCCACCCTATGAGCTGAAAGGCTGAAAAGGACTGCTCCAACTTTTTGAAGAACATTTCCATTTCAATGTCTTACCTATGCAAGAGATTTCGAATATTCTTCTTAAAAGCCTAGTTGCGGCTGCCTCCTACTTTCTCCTAGTCCTGTCAACTTCTTGCCATTATAAAAAACAAAAATAAAACGGAAATCAATGAAAAGAAATGTTTCTTAGATCGGTGCACTGGGGGTTGAAGAAATAAAGATTTTTGGCAGACAAAACAAAGTTGAATGAGCAAAAAGTCTTTTAAGGAAAGAAAATTAGGATATTAACAATCCACATGAAGTCAGTACAACATTTAATATCTTTTTTGTAAATGCCGCAAAAGACATAGGAAATAATGAATAATGTAACATTTGATCCCAAACCCATTGCTAGTATTATTAAAGCTATAAAAGGAAATAGAAAATTATCAAAAGCCTGGACATTAAAAAACCGACAGGTGAAGACAACATATCTGCGAAGCTTCTTAAGGCTAGTGTCCCAATAATAAGTCAACCTATAGGTAATGTTGTGAATGAGTCTAACAACAAGCTCATTTCCAAATAAACTAAAAATGGCGCAAGTGACACCCCAATTCAAAATAAATGACCTATTTGATGTAAGAAAGTATCGGCCAGTGAGTATTCTACCTCAAATTAAAATCTTTTTAAAATTCCTGGCAATGCAATTGTATGCCTATTTTGAACATATTTTTCATGATTGCTTATGTACTTTAAGAAAAAAAGATTGATGTCAAACAATAATCTTTGAACTGCTAGATGACTGGAAGAAATCATTAGATCAAGGCCACTATACTGCTGCAATAATGATAGACCTATCTAAGGCGTTCGATTGCTTATCACATAACATCCTCTTAAGCAAATTATCAGCATATGGTGTAGCACAAAACTGTTCACTTATTGAAAAGCTATTTGTTCAATAGAAAATAGAAAATAATATTTGACAGCCCTTCTAGGGACTGGGAAGAAATAGAAAAAGGGTGTACCACGGGGTTCAATTCTTGGTTTTTTCTTGTTGAACCTTTTTATAAATGACATATTTTTATTCATCAAAAAATGCATTCTTTACAATTACAGTAGAACATGAAAGTAAAACACTTGGAAAAAGCAAGAGATTGGAAATAGCGAGTAAAATCTAAATCCTGTATTTTCCCTTTACTTGAGTCAATAAAATTAGCATGAAGGTAGCTAGTATGAATAAGAGGTCAAGCTATGAACAGTAAAACTAAAAGTCTATAGAGAGTCTTGTCAATTCACCATCAGGGAAATTCGCCACATGAACTGCATGCAAGCAAACCCTGAAAAATTTCAAGCACTTGCAATAGGAGTAAAAACACTTTCAAAAGATCCTATTTTCCAAATCGATTCTGGATGTTCAATTGTTAGGAGTAGACATAGATTATCAATTAAAGTTTGACCTTCACGTAAAAGTACATTTGCAGAAAGGCATGAGAACAACTAAATGTCCCGAAAAGAATAGGAAAATATCTCTCTAAGCTAAACAAATTAACAATATCTCATAATATTACTCTACCCAATTTCAATTTTTTTCTTTTAGCATGTCATTTTTTGTTCAAAAGAAATACATGTACACAGAAAATGTAAGAAATTCAAAATGAGCACTTAGTCACACTTAGATTCATATATATATATAATTAACAATAACAAGTAGTTCATATGAAGACCTTTAAAAAAACAAACAACAAAGGTTCCAACGCTGGAAATCAAAAGAATGCATACTACGGCTATCGAAACATTCAAAATTTTATATCACCTATCACCATCATGTCTTTAAGATTTACATGTCGTAACTTTTTAAGAGAATAAATATAATTATAATGTAACTTTAAATACACACATATTACTACTAATGTTCCAAGGGACAACCTTTTTTGATATCATAAACAAATTTTTTCGGTATGCGGCTGCAGTTCTGTGGAACAAATTGCCAGAACACATACGATCAACCTCAAATTTTTATGTTGAATGATGTTTTTAAGGGTCAGGTTTCATTGTGGGATGGCGGGGAGTGTAAATTGTGGATTTCAAATTTTCTTGTTTTAAATACAGTACCGGTAATCCGGTAATGTAATTATTCGTATTGTGTTTTTAATGTCAGTAAAAAACCTATAAGGTTTTACCCGTACCTTTGGGGTCACTTTTCTTTTTATATTTTTGTTTTTATGAAACAACCGTCACTAAAAAAAAATTAATTGATTTTTTTTTTGATTTTTTTTTTTTATGTTTCATGTTAAAGTGTGAAAGGCAAATCTCCTAAAAATGCTTGTTATCTGCATTATATTTGCACATTTTACATTGTTTTTCTTGCTGTTACAATATATTAAAGTCTTTCCCCCTTATTGTTGCTCAGAATCAGTGTCACCAGAAGAGTGTATTTTGAAGAGGTGGTTTGAAGAATTAACAGTGATAAATGATCAACGTAAGTATCATCTTCAAGTTTTTCAAAGGACTTAATGCCATATAAGATAATGTCTCTTGTCGTCACAGTGAACATTATTATGTTCAGAGTTACAAATATGTATTCAAAGTATTGTCTGTTGGTTATGACAGAATAATTTGTATCCAATACTCAACAAGTAGTATAAGTAACTGAAACGGTCTCAAATCTCATTTGATTGATAACGCTAAACAGATCAAGATACGCAATTTTCAAATATCAATTTGATTATTTGAGTATTATTAGTAATATTAGTAACTTCTTTGAAATGAAAGAGAATTTTCTCTGTCAGTACACATGACATCACGTTGATGTCATCAATAAGTTTGTTGGGTTTTTGTTTGTTTGTTGTTTTGTTTTTTTGCCTTTGCCTAAAAATCAAGAAGCTTTCAAAAGAGTGAGGAAGTTGCAACAGAGAAATTCACAAATATTTTAGAGAGGTGTTTATTGAGTTAACTTGTTCACTTCTGTTCAGACTTTTTAATCACTTTCAGAATTAATAAATTCTACTCAGGAAAGAATTATATTGAAGATTAACCTTGTTTAGCCTGGCTAATAAAATACAGTGCGCACCACATATATTGACATCGCTTCTTTCGACTTTTCCCTTATATCGACATGACTTGTAAGGTCCAGTTTTTTCCCCCTTAACTATTACTAAGTTCCTTCCTCTATATCGACACCCTTTCACTCTTGAATCTGATATATCTACATGTGAATGATCAAAATTAGCAAACTAAACTGACCAAAGGTTTTTGCAGACAAAGAGATACCCCCCCCCCCCCTTCCTCTCCCTTACCCGCCCCTTCAATAATGCTTACAGATGCCTGTCATTCCCACTGTCACCGTCACATTCTTCTAGGCCCAGATCAGACAGCTTTGATAGCAATAGCAGGGAAGTGGGTTTAATTAGAGGGAAAAGCAAATCAGTCTTTTTGTTTGCCTTACCTTGCACTACTACATGACAGGATGCTGGCATGGGATAAAATAACAGACAAAAATCAAATTTCGATACCGGATTCAGTGGATCCTGCAAAATGGCAGAGACATCATAGGGAATACCACCTTACCACCTTCAGATGATACCAGTGAGCTGAAAAAGCCAATGAAGTCACTAACTAGTGTGGCATCTCTAGAAAACAGTTGACGATTTTGTTACTAAGGTTGAGACAACAGAGATCCCAGTCTTGAGGTAGTGCAAACGTTGCAGCATGAAAACCCACTCTTATGCAGTAAACACTCATGTAAACAAACAAACAAAAAATCTTATTTTAAAAATAGGTTTCTTTTATATCGACTTTCTCTTATTTCGACATAAATTATCTGGTACCGCACATGTCGATATTTCAGGTGTGCACTGTATATTCAAGTGGATGACATTTGTTGTGCTGGTGGGGTCTAGTTTGTCACTGAATGATTTAATCAGTTTTTTTCTTACAGTTCTTGGTGCCTTACTTATTCTACAGTGAATGAAGTATTTTAGGGGTCCATCAGATCTAAGCTGTCAAACATATAGGTGGACAAGAGAAATGACTTGACTGAATCTATTTTTATGTACATTTATCTAGTTATAAATTGCTTCCGTATGTCATGCATTTCACCAATGCCTATGATTTCAGTTTGGTTGTTTTGTATCACTCTTTATCCGTCTCACTTTGAGTTGAAACTGATCTTATCTTTTATTGAGCATGGTGTGAAAATAGTGATGTGAAATTAAATTGTTCCTGAATTATTTTTATTTTCAGAACCAGACTTATTGAAGTTATCATCTCGAAAGAACAAAGTGTCTATCCATAATATAGACTATGATGCAAATTTCTCAGCAAATGTATACACAGAAGTCTTGTCTTTCACAGTCCTTTATGAAACAGTGCACATTGCAATCAAAATCAAATCCAACATGCTATGTCTCAACAAGCAGTAAGTAGGCTAATTTAATGCACCAGAAACCTCTCTCTTCTCACAAACAAGTTGTTCCTCATCAGACTTACAATTTTTCTCTCTTATATTATAGAATTACTGATAAAAACAGTAGAACATGACTATAGTTGCACCCTACAGTGGGACCTTACCAGAATCACCCTTTATATTTATATTTAAACTCAATAAGTAGTGCTTTGGTTTAACAGGACAAGATGAGGCCTGAACTTGGATACAGCAGAAGGGATTGAGCGATCTTCAAACCAATCCAAAACTAATTCAATTTCTAGAGTAATAAAAACGCATTGTACCAGTCCCACCATTACTACTACCGCTACATTATAAATTATATGTGTGTGCACAATTAGGCCCTCGATGTGGGTGGGGGCTGTAGGTGAGCTACATACAAGCAGTCATCAATGCGGCATTGGGATTGGCCAGGCCAGTCATGATTGAGGTGGGGCAGGTGGCAGATAGACCTGATGCGGGGATGTGTTGCATCATATGTATGCCACTTCAAAAGTGTGGTGAGATGAGTGTCTATGATTCAGTGTTGTACAGTGAAAAAAAAGCGTTAAGAGGCAAATTTTGGAAAGTGGAAATAAGTCCTAAATTGATGTCTTTAAATTCTGTATGTACTCTATTATTGGGTGGGTAAATAAAATGGCGGAGGACTTTTGGGCGCTATAAGGTGTAAACTATGAAACAAAAATTATTGAAAATTCATACAATAAAGGAACAGTCCTATTTTTTTCAATGCATACCAAATTTCACAAGAATCCATTGAATGGATTTTAAATAATCTGCTTTTAATCAAAAGTGGTTTGAAAAATAAATATCGAAATAAAAATTGGCAATTGCTTTTACTGTTTTGAGTTAATTCTTGAGGTAACAAGAAAGATGAGGTCACTATAACAATTTTATTTTGTAGGCTCAAACCGTGTTGATTCTCAATTTTGATCTAGGCCAAGAGCTAGATCTAGATCTAAATGTAAATCTGGAGTTTAAATCTAAAGCTTTAAGTATCGGTATAGACCTACGATTCAGGTTAGATCTGTGAAGAATGTGCTACTGTAAAGTTTGATCGTGAAAACAACAAGGGCTTGACAAGGTTTATCAGGTCGCCATTTATTCAGTGACTGACACGAGGAAGAGCACGGAGACACTGAGTTCAAAACTAAAAGACGAAACAAAACTAAACGACGAAACGTAACA
>JBCJKF010037427.1:0-11273 GCA_039654545.1 Plocamopherus ceylonicus
GTAATTCAGACGCAAAAGAAAAGATATGCAATCATGAACTCAACTCCCCCCCCCACCCCCCCCCCCCCTGATCTACCAGCAATTGAATAATAAACACACTCATTTGTTCTAACACACACACACACATTAACATCAAAAACAAATAAAATAAGCTCCAAAAATAAAAATAAACTAGAAGTATTTATCCTTAAATTTTGGCATTTCTCTTTCAGTTCCTTAAATATGTATTTAAAAAAACCTATACAATCTTATCTTCAGTGTTAAAATAAAATAAGTATATAATGAAAAAAAAATTCCACTTTAAATGTTAGCAAGTTTGAATAAATGCCTTTTAACAAGGAAAAAAAAAAGAGAGTAGAAACTAGAGATCTAATCAGTAGAGAAACACACTTTACAATAATTTAGCATACACAAATACAGCTTTACTATCTTGTCATTACAAGTGGATACTCTCAATAAGAGATGTCTTTTTCTCCATGATAAAATTAAGCAAAAACAACAACAAAGATGAGTTTTCAATTAGTTTGAGGCAAAAGTATCTGAATACTTACTGTCTGTGCCATCATCACCTGCAGATGTCTTATTTTCTTTTATGTTAAGTAGACTGCTAATCTCTTCTTCCTCAGAATCACTAAGAAGCACTTGTGATTTATTAAATTTCTTTGCCTTCTTTACTTTTGTAATCACTGAATCATTGTCATCATCATCATCATCATCTTTACAAGCATCTTCTTCGTCATTATCATCATCACTGCCATCTTCATTTTCTTCTTCATCCTCTGAGATCTCAAGGCGCAGTGGAGCATCATTGGTTTCTTCCTCAAAACTACTATAACCATTTATTTCATCATCCTCATCATCATCTTCTCTTGCTTCTGTGTCCAGGAGAGGATTGTACTGGAAAGAAAAGGAGTTTAACCGTTTGAAAGCAACATTTTTCTACATAAGCTTTGATCTAAGAGATATCTGGGTGAGGACCCACAATATTCACTATAATTGCTAGAAGATTATATATAATAATAAGATACTTGCAAAATTTCACTCTACTCCAAAAATTTACAGGATATCAACAAACATCAGATTGATTAAAAGGCTTTTTTTTTTATATCAAAGACATAAAAATATTCTTGGTTTTCATCAATAAAGAACAAAATGGAAAAACAGCAAAATAATTTTTAAATGCCAAGAAATCAAAAATATTAACTCATATAAAAATATGAAAGGAAACCTGCAACTAAAAATCAACAGCAACATAAATTATGGAAAAAGAACAATAGAAAAAAATCCTTACATCTTTTCCATCATCATCATCATCCATCATATCAAACTGCATTAGATCTTCTTCCTCATCTTCTTCCTCATCGTCTGTGTCAGACCTATCAGTCATTTCTGCTTCCTCCTCCTCATTGTTGTCCTCATTCTTGTCATAGCCCTCCTCATTTTCCATATTGTACATTTGCTGCTTCCGTAATCTTGCTTCCTCTCTCTTTTGTTTCATGCCCTTTCCGAGAACTTCTTTAAGCAGCACAAGGCCGGCTCCTTATGACAAGAAAATAGAAAATATTTATTCAAGCACAGTAGACACTCTTCAACCCAACTATCACAAACCAGAACAAAAAAAGATAAAATAATTCTTAATGTGTCACACAAATACTATTTAACTCTAAAAGCACAAACCGCCATACTAGATAACAATCCTTAGATAAAAAAAAGAAAGCGTCTTCAGTCTTCGCTAAAGAAAACTGTCCACTATTAGCAACACAGAAAAAAAGGTAAAAAAAACATAATGTTTTGAATGACAATGATATGATGAAGTCATCCTCTCTACATTTCATAGTCAAGCCTAGAGCTAAATAAAACAAATGTATAGGATTTAAGAGTGACACACAAGGCAAGTCGGGAAGGGAAGAGATTTTATTTTATTTTTGACCAACTTTCTTTCTGACATCCTCACACACTGCTTACAAACAAACCAACACTGCTTCCCTTCCCACCCTTACTCTTGACGTTAGTGGGTATAATGCATCACATGAAGTGGAAAACTGTGATATGGACGTATGCCTGCAGTTGCTGTAAAATTCATCTTAAGCTGGCCACAGGTCAATTTATAGTAATTGTACTTTCGTTAGTAATGGTAAAGAGAGAAAAAAGTCCGGTCCCATAAAAAAGTTAATGCATCCCAGGAAAGTATCTCAAGCCATATTTATCTTATAGCAGACTCCACTGTATAAAGTTTTTTTTCTTTTATTACCATCATTATCAAAATCAAACAGTAGATGGATAAAAAGAATATTACCTGGTGCTGTACTTGGGAGCTCTTCCTTCTCTTCCTCAACATGGTAAGTTAATGACTTCAATTTTAGTTCCTTCTTTTGTCCATCATCACTGTCTTTTTCCACAATGCTGTGGGTTAAAATTTTTTTTGCCATTTAAAAAAGCCATTCCTTTGCCAACTGATGAGATGCAAAAATATGAATCGCAGAACGTTTACTTCACTTGAACAAATGTGACATGTAGCCTTGTCAAAGTAGCGGCCACCTAACATCCCAGTTGGCCTTACATCCCACTTTTCCCAGGTAATGGAACTTTATATAAATTTCCCCCAACATCCCACCTTGTCCGCCTAAGATCCCACTTTTTGAGAGTGGGAGGAAGTCTTTTCAACCAAAAATGAGAGCTGTGGATAATTTTACTAATTGCTTTTGTCTCGGTCAAGTTTATTCGTACTGTTGTTGCTAGCCATATGGGCACAATTAAACGTGTCTGGTCAACCATGTCTAAGCATGGTGTGAATATAAGATGCCATCCAGACCTCTAAGTTATGCAATGGGAGAACAATGGCCGCTCTTGGCCATGCCTGGGGCACTCATTGACCTGTTTATTGTTTTTGTGTCGCCAAGCCATGACAGTCTGATCAGATGGACATAAGCATGGTCATCCCATTTTCACTAAAGACCCTACATACTAGATCTAGATGAATTGTAATTGGTTCATAGTGTGATTGACAGGTTGAAAAGGAGTGGACTGCTTTAGAGTCAGAGATAACTTATAACATGCCCTTCCCTCGGCTCCGTTTTCAAGGTGATATATGCAAAGCAATGAGGTGTTTGATGGTTGATAGAATGAAAACTAAATCATGTCCATTAGAATTTACTGTCGCCAGGCCTCTTTTAAGTCTTGTTGTCCATTGGATGTTAATGGGATGATTATGTAATATTGTATTGGTTGCCTCCAAAGCGGTCCACCTTACATCCCACTTTTCCGTTTTTCCTTGGTGTGGGATGTTAGGCAATCACTACCTCTACTCCAGTACTTACAGTATCAAACAGGAGCTAGAAAATAATATTTCAGTGGAGATCATGAACCAATATAATGTAAATCAGTATTTTCTCTCGATTAGCAAAAATGTATTGAAAATATTGGATTTCACATTGCTCCATTCATTTAATGTGTATATTTACTCACTACATGAAATAGAAAGGCATTTAAACAAAGGGAAAGACAGAAGCTTAACAAAATTGAAAGACAACCCAATCTGAAGAAGAAGTATGACTAAATTCAATGTGATTCTCACCTAAAATTTACGTCATAAGCTGGCTTAGGTTTTCTCTTCGCTGAGTGCTTGATAAGTCTTTCCATCAGTTTCTGAACTCCAGAATGTTTTGGTGTTTCTGATGATTTGTCACTTTCTAACATTATGACCGAGTCAGGGGAGCCGCTTAATTTGGGAATGCTGGGAAGTGACGCTCCTTGCTGCCTGAGTCTGTCTAAGAGGGTAAGCTTGTTTTTGCTAGCATTTGTTGAATTGCTTAAATTTTCCACTGGAGAATCTGACTCTTCCTCTGGGCTTTCAACTTGTAAACTTGGAGACTTCAAGTTTGATGCTGATGATGAAACTGTTTCTAGAGCAGATGACATATTCTCTCCGAATTCCCTGGTACTGAGCGACTCACTATTAAATCCTTCTGTTGAAAGGGATCCAAAGAGATCAAGTGATGGATCTCGTGGCAAATCTGGCTGGCTGTCAATGTTCTCTTGTGATGGATTATCATTTGTTTTTTTATCCAATTCTATTTGAATCGTTGGGTTCTCTTCAGTGGCATCAATGAAGGAGCTTTTTATATTGTTTGTTGATTCATCTGAAGCGTCATTTTTATCTGATATCAAATGACTCATTTTCTCTGCTAGAAGAACTGGATCCAAATCAGGTAAATCCGTGTCATCTATTGGTTGACTCAATAGAACATCTGAACATTTCGCACTTTGAGAAAGTTCATTTGGTTCTAAAATCACTGTGCTACATTGAGAAGCTTCAACATTTTGAGAGTCAACCCCAGAATCTTGACATGTAGACATTGGTTCAGATACATCCTTTACCGGAGAATCCTGGGGTAAAGAACTGGCAATGTTATTATCTGCCTTAATATGATCATTTTTCAATTTGCAAGAATAGGGTATTCTTTTAGGGAGCTTCACGGACAGTCTTTCTTGAATAATTTGAGCTTTTCTGTGGAAGAAAACCAAGAAAGTCAATGCAAGTTCACAACATTAGCCATGAATTTAATTAGTGAGGGACAAAATTATATATGATATCAAAAATACTTAAAAGCGAAAAAAAACAAAAAACCAACAATTGAATTTTAATTTGACTCCAAAGAAATTTTCCCTACTGCCATGGCTATTACAATGCCAGATCTGTGGAAAATGAAACATATTGACTACCTCTAAGACTCAAATGACTGCAAATAACAATGACAAAAAATTTAGACCTAATAATTTTTTTTCAAAACAGCACATGCATGGGAACTTACTGGAAATCCTTTGGTCTGTGTAAGGAGGAATATTCTTGTCTCTTTTGTGATGCCCGAGCCAAAAAATCATCAAGAGACTTAGTTTCCGGTTCATAATAGGGAATATTAACTCTTGAATCTGAAAAATGAAGAACATAAATGATCCAATGAATGAATAACAAATCATAAAATATTTGAGAAAAGCTCATAAAAAATAATGCCTTCTATTCACTATTCATTTTGGGTAAACATTATTCCTGTACATTAATCCTGCACAAAATATTTGGTCACAGTGGTGCAATCGGTTGCACTTTGGGCTGACAACCGAAAGGTTGGAGGTTCGAATCCTGTGCGGGACATTGTGATTTAACCCTTGGGCAAGGTTATTTACACTAATTGCCTCCCTTTGCGGCGCTGCTCTTGCGGCTGACGCTCGGTTTTCGGTTAAAAATCAAAAGACCAACTGCCCTTCGGGGATGATTTGAGTGGGATTTTATTTTTATTTTTATTTTTAAAAATATTTTTAACATCTCATCCCCTAACCTCAATGCATTGCATACATCACAAGTAGCTGGTGTTGTGCTATTGCCTCTATTAAAGGGGCTGACATTAGGGGATTAATTTGTTGTCAATGGTGAAGGCAAAACAGTAGGCATTGGGCATGTCTGAATATCATATGAGCAAGGAAGGCTGATGCATGGAAATCGTCCATCCTCACAAGATTTACCCTAAATACCAGGCATGCCTGCTAACCCTGCTTCACAAACACTAGGCAAGTAAGCAGTCACCAGTATATTTTCATTAAGAAATCTTCTACACAAAATAATTCACCCTACTATTGATGTTCACATCTAAAATAAGAAATTCGAGCATTTTCCTCTCGCTAAAGATTAAATAAATATCAAAATAACTGAAGATAAAAAAGTGAATTTTATAAACAATGTCTTTTCTATTTGACTTTTGGTACCTCGCAACAATCTCTGAGATTCACTATACAACTCTGACATTTTCTCTGCTGTTGGCTTTGCCTTTCTGCAGTGTTTTTCTCTTTCCTTTGCAGTCTTGGATGCACCCTGAGGTATAAAAGCAAAGCCTTCTAGAACAACACATTTTTCATTTTTTCCTAAGTTCAAACGTATTAAAATTATTCTTATAGTTCAGGCATATTTATGTATCCCTCAAACGTCTCAAATAATCTTTGAATTTTTGAGATTCAAAATTGAAAAAATATTTTAACTTTGAATTTGCCAGAATAAAATGAAGATGGCTTTAGCAGAAACTAAGTAGAATTGCTGCTTCTTTTAAATTGTAAATAGTCAGCCTTTTATGTTATTTTTTCATCTATGACTTTCTTACCACACAACCATCATTTTATGCCAATATATCTGTCTAATCCTCTTCATAGAAGCACTAAAAAATTCTACTATTTCTTAAGATGAATGTAAGATAAATCTTTAAGTCTGTGGTATAAAAAGAAAAAGTTCTATGGGCTGTATTCAACATCTTCAAATTTTGATCAAACAAAAATTGAATACAAAACCAGGTTACCTTCATTTTCTTCAGTTTGGCTAAAAGTTTTGGGTCTATTTGACTTTCTTCAAAACCTTCATCCATCTGGTCATCCTGATTATCCCCATCATTGTGATCTTCTTCCTCATCATCTTTCTCTCCATCACTCTTCTCAACTGGATTAAATATATGATATGACTCCTTAGAGAATTTTTAAAAAGGGATTAATGCCCTTCTATGGTCAATCGTTTTAAAAGCACTAAAAGGAAAACAAAATCAGTCTTAGGAACCTTCTAAATAATTTCAGTTTAAAAGCATTTCGGTTTAAAGCCAGTTCCCCTTTTGCATTGTTTTCAAGGGCGGTAACTATGTCAGGCATTTTTGTGTGTATGCTCAGTGCTTTCTTTTAGACATCCTTTGATTCAGTAAAGATAAAAGAAACGATCAAAAGTGCTTGCTTGATAGACTAGTGATAGACTGATACGCAACGAGGTGAAGTGGAAATAAAATGGCATGTCAATGCTGAGCCATAAACACCCCTCTCTTGTTGAAAAGCCAATCAGTGCGAAGGCCTAACGCTAAAAAAAAAAAAAAAAGAAAACATAAACACACAAACATCTCCCACAAGAAACGATAGAAAGTTATTGAGTGATAGACTAGAGATGAATAATCCGCAGCGACTCATAAACGAAGCGGAAATGAAATGGCATGACCCACAACAAACGTCCTGTTGGAAACCAATCAGTGCGAGTGCGAAGGCCTTGAGTAACAGTAGTAAGAAAGACCACACGCACAGCCTGTCAGTCCACCGCAGCGCTGTCGTCTCTTTTAATTGTCTGTGCAGTGTCAGTCAAGTCCAAGGGCAGTATTTGAAGGGTTTACCTACCAGCCCACCCCCCGAATTATTGAAGAAGATAGAATGAAAGAAAAAGGGAAGATTCAAGTTGTTTCGGTTTAAAGGCAATCATGCTTAGAAGCATTTCAGTTTATCGTATGAAATGGTACAAAGACAAAGTACTTATCGCACAATTTATCCATTTCTTTGCGGTTTATGGTATTTTTCAGTTTAGCTTCTTGCAATCTAAGGTAATTCTACTATAAATAAATAAATAAATATATATATATAAAACACCCCCCACCCACCCTCAAAAAACCAAACAAACCAAAAACAACAACAAATAAACCCATCTTGTAATAAAGACATTGTATGCATTGTTTATTCATGCTGCAATATCTTATATGATATGATATAATGAAAATAATAATGAAAAGAATTTTTACCTCACTTTAGGAGTTTAAGCCATGAACAATTAAATTCAAAAAAAAAAAGAAAAAAAAATTATAAAGTGGAACTTTAAAGTGAGACTATAAAAATATACCATGTTATTTCCTACCTGGTCTGTTCTCTTCATCACTCTCTGCATCAAATAAATCTCTATCCTTTAAATGGATCATTAGAGGACCCTGCTCATCCTCACTATCATCTGCATGCTCATTTGAATTTGAATTTTGATTATCTTGATCAGCCAATGCCAAGATTTCTGTTTCATTGTTCGATTCCTCCTCATTTACCACTAGATCATCGAATTCAAGTCTAGGATCTTCATCATCAGATGCGTCTGGATTGTTTGTATTTGATTCTATGTCATTAGATGGGACTGGGCTTAGTGACTTCATAGGGACATTTTGCTCTTCACTTTCAACATCATCCTCATCATCGTCGTCGATGACCTAGAAAAAGAAAAGGAGTGAAAATGAATATTGCAGAATAGAGTAAGCAAAGCAAAACAGCACTTTTAGAAGTAAGAATTAATGAATGTCTAATTAAGTAATTTAAAGCCTCCGCTTAAAATGATTAAAAACAACAAGAAAATATATATATACATATATTAATATTTCATTGCCTTATTTCTAAATGTCTTCTCAAATTGTCTCTAAAGAATTTCCAACTTGCCTCAAATATCTAGAAAGAGAGACATGACTTTTATTGGTCCTTTTGACATAGAGAGCTTTAATTGGAATTCAAAGAAATGCATCTATTGTGTCTTTTTCTTTATCAAGCATATGAGGCAGAGATGAATAATAGTACTAGTACAGTGATCCATTAGCTTAATGTGGTTTTTACTTTTTAATTAAGTCTACTCCATATGTTTGATAACTTGCTTGGCACAACATTTGACAGGTGTTCCAACAGTCAACACCTTCTTTGCTTCCTTACAATACAATTTAAACAATGGTCGAACTTTCTTTGCAATCTTCCAGTTATCATCTTCACTGAAGGTTGTAATTTCACTCATCTACATTCACATTTAGATTACAGATTTAAATAATTCAAAATTTGTTCTTTTTGGGTGTCATCTTCAGACAATTTGATGTAAATCTTTTTTTTCCTGATGAAGTTTTATATCAGTATTTACATGTATTTTCTCATATTTTGGTATTATAATATCAACTTTTATTTCATTTTCTTATTAAAAACTGTTCATGCATGTCTCTGGGAGAATGTTTCAAGTACATTAGGAATAAAATTTGAAAGTTATCTCCTTGTGGAGTTCCGGCATTGCTATTAAAGGGCCTCATTGACTCATTGTTTTGATCTCATCGACATTTTAAATATATAAACTAACTCATCTAATATACTATCTTTAAACAGTAAATTGAGCAGTTCATTTCTGTGAATGATGTCAAAAGCAGCTGACACATACATTGGTCAATGCCAAAAAGTACCCATTTTGATAGGGACTCCGTCTCTCTCTCTCCTCACCCCCCCCCCCCCCCCACCTCTCCCTCTGGCCTGACGTCTGGACCAAATGGCTCTAAAAAAAAAAAAATGGTTTAAATAGGCTTCTAACATTATATTGTGTATTCTGCTCGCAACCTAGCCCAGCAATTAAAATAATAAAATTGCAAAAAAAATAAAAAAATAAAAAATAAAAAAGCGGGGCAACCGAGAATCGAACCTGGACCACCCAGTCTTGCGCCAGTGCTGATACCGATAGGCCTAAGGAAATCATAAGGCCTAAGGAAATCACTAACATGCTAAGCAGATAGAAGGAGGTGTATCTAGAATCCAACTCAAGATCTAAAGACCTAAATCAGATCTAGATCTATGTCTAGATTCTAGATAGGGATTCTGAATAAAATCTTAAATCTATAGATCTAGATCTACATAGAATAAGAGGATCTAATCTAAATCTAGATTCTAGATCTAGATTTCGTTAGGCCTAGGAGTAGGCTGTAGCCTAGGCCTATCACGATTTGAAGCTGCCTCGCAGCCTATGTGGTTGATTAAAAATGTGCAATGTTTTATTTCGCCCTGTTTAATAGTGCTCAAATAAGGATTTTTAAACGACTTTTTGTAAATTAATCACGTTATGTTGGGATTTTAAAGTATGCCCACGTAAAATCGCATAGGTAGTATTATCATATCCATATGTTTTTGTATTTTATGAACGTCCTACAAAAAATTGTATACCTATGACATTAGCTCATTTATAGTAAGGTACCGTTTGTTTTATAAAGACCATGCAGGACATCATTTTTGTCATCAAAATCTCAGTGCACGAAAATTTAAGTTTTTATATCACACAACATCAACTGACCAATTATTGGGCCAAGGGCCCAATGAAATGCATTGCCAAATATTGTGTCTGCCCACCTGTGTCAGTAAACATTAAGGATGTAAGTGTGTTGAGCCAGTTTGGCGTCAGAGTGAAGTCCGACAGGTTGTTCCTGACATCATCCTTAAAATCCTCTTTGCACTATCAATAACTTCACCAAAGTCAAGCAAAAGAAGATTTTATGCCTAGGTTTCATGTGGACTATGTGCTTTCTCTTCAGGGATGAGAGACTTTTCTCCATGTGTTTTAGGTTTGCGGTCAGATTATTATCCCTTGTGATGTCAAATATTTTTTGGCATCATTGTGACATCCGACAGACAATTGATAGTCATTTTCATGTTGAATAATTTTGTTTTTGTTTCTTTTGCACATTTTTTAAAACATTAAAATGATACCTTGAGACATATCAAGCACCTTTGGGCTTCATACTTGTAGTTTCATTTGAGGATTGACATTGTCAAAAAAATGTCATATAGTCAAAATAGTGACGTCCGACATGAAATTGACACAAATTGCATGCAAATTAACTTTATTATAAACAATTTTACCTAACTAAACTTTGCTATTGTTAGATTTTGATCTAGCCAATGTATCCATGTCAAGATGTTATCAGAAGTTAGACTTTCCAATAACCTGTACAGGTGCATTTTGACATGTCACGTATTATGTCGGACATCACCTTGACTACAAAAGATGCCCGTTTTTGAGAAGCTTAACTTGTTTTCTGGCAGTTACCAAAGCATTTCATTTCATTTGTCATCTTGAAGTTACTTAACCATCTACTTTTACAATTTCTTGAATAGATTTGCTCGCATGACATCATTTTTGTCATGAGGAGTGATATCCAACATTTTCAAATCCATGAGAAAATTCTGTGTCTTTTTACTCATACTTGATGCTGATCACAAATTTTAAATCAATCGATTCTTTAATAAACATGATCCTTCTTCCACAAAATGTGTTTGTTTTCATGATTACTTTAAGTTTGATTTTTTTGCACAGTTGTCCCCTTTACTGATATTGCTTTTTGGCATTGAACCATATCAAAAACACATTTCTTTTATCTGTAGGATATTTGATAGGTCTATACTTAAGAACCAAGAAAAAAGAAGCCCAAAATCCATCCCAACCAGTTAAAGTTGGTAAAGTTATGGATTCTAATTTCCTCTTACCATTCGCTTTTTCTTTTTCTTGTGAGTAGTAATCATTTCCTCATCGAAGTCTTTATCATCTGGAACCAACAAAAAAGAACAATGTTGCATTATTAAAAAAAAAAAATGTTACCAAATGGCAATACTATGGAGCCTAAAATAGTTCTTCAATGATAATTAAATTTTTATATAAAAGCATTACC
>JBCJKF010037538.1:0-11268 GCA_039654545.1 Plocamopherus ceylonicus
ACTGTGATATTTCTACAGAAGAATACAAAAACATAAAAATTTCTAAATTCAAAATTTAAAATTACGAGAAGATATAATAAGTAATCTAAAATGTAAATCTAATAATAAATAAGTTTGAAATTATGCAAATTTAAAATTGTAGAGATTTAATGATTTAAGAAAAATTGGAGATTTATATTTAGAGCTCAGATCTGATCATTGACATTTACAGGAACAATTAACACGGAGCATATTGCCGCAACATATAGTTGCGAAAATAAAAAAAGATTTTAGGGATATTTTCAAGTTCATAGAGGAGCACAAGAAAAGCCCTCTGCCAAAAGGCAGACCGCACAGGTATATGTTACTTTCATAATAAAATAAAATATTTCATTGCGCTCGATTATTGTTTAGATTAATCATCCTATTTCCAGCGATCTATGCGTGGAGACGCACGACAATGTGAGCATCTTGTATGCGGACGTGGTAAATTTCTCTGGACTTACCGTAACGTTGCCAATACGAAAACTCGTGGAGACCTTGAACGATTTATTCGGTAGCTTCGACGAGGCGTCGGAGAGGCATAATGTGTTGAGAATCAAATTTTTGGGCGACTGTTATTACTGCGTGAGCGGTGTGCCCACGCCGAATTCCCAGCATGCCAAAAGCTGCGTTGATCTCGGTAAATAACAATTTTTTTATATCTCGTGTTATCTCGTAAAGGCGAGCGTGATGTAGGCACCTGGTTAAGTCTCGAAGTCTCGAAATTCGTAAACTGAATTTCGAAGATGCTCCTAAAACAAATACAAATTAATTATTACAATATATTTTATAAAATTACGATTTTTAATAATCGAGACATGTCAGAGTATTTTTATAAAGACAAATAAAAGGAAAGATTTTCTTTGATTAAATATTATTTTTTTAAATGATACGCAGGCCTTGATATGATAAAAATCATCAACGAGGTGAGAGCGCGAGTCTATCGCGAGAGCGGCGTCGATGTGAACATGAGGATTGGCGTGCATTCGGGCAACATAATATCCGGAATCCTGGGCACAAATAAATGGCAGTACGATGTTTGGTCGCGCGATGTGATGATAGCGAACAAGATGGAGCAGACTGGAAAGCCCGGCAAAGTCCATGTGACTCAGCAAACATTGGATCTCGTTAACGTGAGCGATTATAATTGCGTCCCGGTCGAAAGACTGGACGACGAGATCCTGCAAAAATATGGAATACGCAGCTACCTCATCACGCCGTCCTTGCCGGAAACGACGATACCGATACGGTGCGTGTCTCCCGGTGGCGTAGGAAAATCGTAACTCGTATCTATAACATCCTTTTAAGTCAATTTAAATCAAAACATTTTTATTTAAATATTTATCTCTATTTATTTTTATCGTTCACAGATATCTACAAGTATACTGGATCTTTTAATTTGTAAATTTATGAGTTTACAATTATAAATCCATGCATCCACAGATTCATTAGTTTAAAGATCCAAGCAAATTTGTATCGCCGAAAAACTGCGATCATTCATTTATATTTACACACACACACACACACACACATAAGATGATTCTTAATCAAGATTCTCTTCTAATGATTATACATTCTGCTTTTTCTCATGACCGTTATTCTACAGGCTTCATAGATTCCCTATACTTGTTATAATATAAAAAATCAAGCATCTAATATTGAGTGAATACTCCTACGCCACTGATCTTTCAAACTCTTTTTTGATCGAGCAAATTCCCATTGAGTTTCGCATCGTTGACAGACGAACTTTGTTGCAGAACAGCGAGAACAATTTGAAGGTCATTAGTACGGACTCGCCGATTCTGTCATATCCTACGCCTAACAAACATTACATCAAATTCTACAATGGGCGCTCCCACACTATTATCAACAATACTTCCAGGACGAAATTGACGAGCAATCAGGCGGACGTTTTTGCGTCCACTTACAGGCGGCGAACGCACTTCATGGATTCTTGCTTACGAGATTATCATCTAATGTTGAAAGCAGCGGACGCCGAGATGGAGAACGCTATTAATCAGATGCCTCTTAACAAATGGGAGTACGTTTTTCACAATTATATTATATTATATTATAATAAAGAAATATTTATTAGACTTCTTCTTTTATGTTTGAAGAGGCTTGATCCTTAATAAAAAATTTCCCTTATTAGAAAAAAATTTTAGATATTAAATTTTTTAATTTTAGGCAAAATTATCTTTAAAAATAGAAATATTAATACAATAAATTAAAGGAATACTTACTAACAATTCAATTTTTTCGATTTTTCTAGACAATGGAGCAACTGGAAGCATATAAATCCACTTTTTTTGACATTTCGACAATGGAGTTGGGAGATTCCATTTCTGCGTGAACCGGATCCTCTCTTTAAATTTTACATAGGCTGTTCTGTCTTTGTGCTACTCTTCATGGCGCTTATGTATCTCATACCCACGTTTATGCTTTCCCAGTACATATATCAAAAATATTAGACAGATAATTATAAATGTCATCAATGTCAACATAATAATTACAAAGATCTTACTAAACTTTCAGATGCTATCTTAGTACAATTGTCAGTTATGTTATCTCATCAGCGATGATGTTCTTGATCATTTTAATACCTCTTACGTGGATGCACTTTGTGTGGAATCGTTGCAAAGATCCGCACGACGAACACGAAGGACACGTTCCGCATCCACGGAATAAATTGCTATACTTCTTTTACCAAACAAGCGTAAAGGTGAATATATTGTTACTTAATAATTATTATCTCTTGCACTTATCTTTACTATTTACACGTATATCTTTACTAATTAATCATATCATTATTTTCTATTTTTATTTTAATTTGATATAGGTTGTATGGAGCGCTCTTTTGAGAACAATCTTGTACTTGGTGATTACGATAATGTTGGCGGCATGCGCCATGTTTGATATGATTGTAAGAAATTTCTCCAATTATTTCCTTTACTTTTCTGCTGATTATTTCGTCCGCATGTTTTACTAATATAGTTTCCTTCTCTGCAATATAAAATCGTTAAAGTAATTACTTTACTTATAGCTATAAACTAGAAAATAGAAAACTTTCTTTCATAATGCAATGAAATATTAAAATATTAAAATATTTTTCAGTTCGAATGTAGAGACGTCAATAATAACAAAACCAGCATGTTGGAAATCAGCGCCCCCAAATTAGAGTGCTTGGCTACACCTTGGGTAAGATTATTTAGTAGGTACACGGTGCAAAATTTCATTCACGTGAAACTATTTTCTTTTTTTTTGTTTTAACAACCTTGATGTTGCTATCAATCAAATCCTTTTTTGCAGCAAATGACGGAAACCTGCTCGTTGGCGATTCTCACGAGTTTTCTCTTTCTGAGGGTCCACTATGCTTTAAAATTAATGATAGGTATCTGCGTGGTAGCCTTTTATGCGTGGAACGTTTGGGTGTATCGATCTAATATATTTCATGTATGTAATGCCAATTTTTTCAAAAAGAAGTATTCTTGTTTTTCCTTAAGTAGAAAATAAAATATATTGTACACACATTTTTCAGTCGAGCGACACGTGGAATCCTCACTTGGAACCGAAAGTAGCGCATATATTGACTGTGGTGTTTCTCACGTTTTCCTTACATCTTATTGATCGTCAGGTGAGTCTTCCAAAATCGCACTTTCATAAAATCTTCTTGCCATTATTCGTTAATGAGTTAATTCTTATGAACATCTTTGTTTAGGCAGAGTACTTGAGCAGGCTGGATTACCAGTGGAAACGTCAACTAACAAAGGAACAGGATGAAGCATTTCATACGAGGAATGCCAATAAGCTTCTACTCCGTAACATTTTGCCGGAGCACGTTGGTACGTTTTTTTTTTCAACAATTATCTTATAGATTTTTTTTCAAATATTAGATCGATATATTGATTAAGACAATAATAATGCATAATGTGATAAAAATAACGTGTAACAATAATGATTTAATATTTAAATTAATTATTACTCGAGATTAATTATCCCGTCATTTGCTTGATTCTAGCGGAGTTTTATTTAAATATGAATCGAAGCGAGGAGAACGAACCTTATCACGAGGCTCACAGCAACGTCGCCGTAATGTTCGCCTCTTTGACAGGGCTGTCAATAGATGAGAGTGACATTCTTATCGATCTGAATGAGATTATTTGCGAATTCGACAAGCTACTTTTCGAACCCTGCTTCGTGTGTCGCATAGAAAAAATAAAAGTCGCCGGTGAGTGTTTTATGAATAATTCATTTTCTGAAAAATGATGAATTGATGAATTGATTAATATTTACAAGTTGGATCTTAAACAATAATTTTTTCATTGCTATGTCAAGAGCTTTGCTATAAAATATGTACTTATTTATATAAGTTTTAAATCTTATTAATTATTATTTAAAATTCTTAATAAAAAATTATTGAAAAAAGAGATTAATACGAAAATCTGATCATATAAATTGATCTACATATAAATAGATAATTTGATATATATTTCATTTAATTATTTTGAAAAATTACTTCAGTAAATTTTATTAATCTACTGGTAAAGAAAGTAAAAAGAAATTATAAAATTTCTTTATATTATTGTTTCTTTATTCAGGAACAACACATATGGCAGCTTTTGGATTGGAAGCTAGTCGACGCAATTCGATGCATAGCACCGAGAGTGAAGAGGATTCCAATGACAATGTGGTCAAGGTGATGGCACAATTTGCCGTACAAATGATGTCTGTGCTCGATAAAATGATTGCGAGATCTTTCACCACATCAAAACCTTACAAGTGAGTAATTGTAAACAGGTACATAAAAAGCGGCGAGTGAAATTTTTAATAATTATGACAAATTAATTAAGATATGAGAACCTAATACTGAATATATAGATGCTTAAACGGTGACTGTTATTTTTTCTACGGAGCTATATATTAATAATACATATGAAATTTCTCTTACGTGATCTTTCAGATTGAGGATCGGAATTTCTCACGGAGAAGTGACAGCCGGTGTCGTGGGAGCTCAAAAACCTTTGTATGATATTTGGGGCGACGCCGTAAATATGGCATCCAGAATGGACACTACCGGATTACCTGGAAAAATACAAGTAGAATTTTTATTACTATTCACAAGACGATAAATTTGTGAAATCAATTTGTGATCTGCATTTTGATTCGTCAGGTGACAGTAGATACGGCTGCCGTCTTGGAACAACAGGGTGTCAAGTGTCATCTACGTGGTGAAACATATGTCAAACCAAAAGGAAAAGTCACGACGTATTTTGTGGGTGTCGATGAGAAAGGAATGTTGGAAAAAGCAGATTTTGGGGAGGAAGAGAGCACTAGTTTATGACAAACGATGAATGATAATTCGGATTAATTTTAACGATCAAGCTATATCTCTCGATCGACAAATCGTGTAAAGAGTATGCAGAGTGTAATCGAACAGTCGTTTTCTATCGTTATACTGTTATATATGATATATTGTCTGTACTCCTACAGATGTCAAGTCTATTGTGCAGCATAGGCAGGCAAGTGCCGTAGGTACGTATCCCCTTGAGTAATCACAGCACTTCGTGTGCTCATTGCTCGCTCATTTCCCCCTGACCGGGATGGTTGTAGAAGAGACATGGTGGGCAAATTAAACGCAAGAGAATGCCAAAAAGGTCGAGTTTCTGCTACTCTTATCTAGGGTGGGCTGGTCAAATGGGTAAATTCATTTATGTTGTCTATCTAGCTCTGGTGTCCGCGGCTTCAGCGATCCTTCCTAAGATCCCCTGCAGAACCGTCCTGAGTATGCTACTGTGACACGCGACTTGTAAGACCATGACAACTTCCTTCTTTTCACAAGCCCAAAAAGATTTTCTTGCAGACTTGCCAGTGCTGCAACTTGAGTACGTAATGACGTGCAATGTCCTTGGACATGCGGCCTGGCTAGGGAAATCCCTAGCATGCATGTGTGGCCAACAATCAAAACTGGCCCATCAAGTCTGGCTTCTTTTCACAAAACTTACCATTCAGTTGTCTGATCTATCTAGAGTAGTAAGTTAGGCTATGATTGAGGCCCACTATCATTCAAAGATAATCGGATTTCAAAACTTGATTTAGAATTAAACATATTACAGATAAATCAACATCCAAATCCTGAAATCACCTTAACTCTAGAGGGACCTGCATTTAGGCCAAGACAATTGTATTACCATCGTCACAGAAATAACCTTTTATTTTCTCTGATAGTAAAAACAATTATCAATCGTTAGTTGATTTATCAAATACACAAAAGAAAGGAAAGATGTCACCAATGAGAGACAAAAAAAAAAAAAACCACACACAGCAATTACCCACCTCTAGAGTGAGATGCCAATGGTGCTGGCATGACATCCTCCATTTCATCGTCTGAGGAGGATGAGGAAGACGAGTCTGACATTTCAGCAACGGGAGCGGCAATTTCCTTGGCTGCTGACGAGGCTGAGGACAAAGAGCAACAGCTAGGGTAATTACAAAAACAAACCTGCACATGGCCAATCTCAAAACTTTTTCGACAAGAAGATCTTATAATATATATCTTTAATAGATATTTAGATCTAGATCTTAGAATCTATGTCATAAACAAAACACAACCTTTGAATAGTCTTGAGATTGCTGTTGTGATTAACAAAAATAAGTCCGGCAACGGTAGATTTAGATTTACAGCCTACCTATAATCTTGATCTACACTAGATCTAGCACAATGCCTGGCAAAGTTGGCAAGAGCGGATAGACCACTTTTTTTAGACTGGCCGGAGAGGAGGAGAGCCCAAAAGTTGGGTTTTTACTTTTACTTTTTCTAATGCCACGAGAACTTACGACTTGGCAAGACTTATAGGTCTGCCAACACAACGTTTCCCCCTCATAATAGTTTGGCAATAATTTGGGAGTCTTGTTGTATCAGGTGTGTGCCAGCGAGTTGTCGGTGAGATATTAGAAAAAGCTTGTTATAACAGTCTGCAAGTCTTTTTTTTTTTTTGTATCATTTGTCTGAGCCAGCGAGTTGTTACAAAAAGCTATTTTCACATTCCCTCCCCCCCCCTCCCCCTCCTCCCCTAACCCCCCATTGTGGAAACATTCTTCATTCAAAAATAGTCCTTGACTTGTTTTGAGTCGTATACAATTCTGACAAGGTTACACGTCCAACGAAATGGAAAAAGTGTACTAGGCTATTAAAACATGTGTATATGGAACCAGTGAGGTGTTGCCCTTCCTTACCTTTATGAGGCTCTGACTGTACAGGGGCAGTGGATTCTGCGGGCGGCGAGGTCTTGGCAGGTCTTTTGGTCTTCGTGGGGGTTGTTGGCCTGGCTTTCCTGGTGTCCACCGGCGTCACACGGCCTGATATGTGTTGCATGGCCTTGCTGCTACCTTCAAATCTAAACGTTGAAAAAAAAAAAAAAAGATTAAATATCAGTGAGCTTATGTTAATAAAATTAATCAAGAAGCAAAAATTTTCTGACTTTGGTCACCTGAAAAGAAATGACACATTAGAAAAGCTTTTCTTCGAAGGTATGGTAGAGGGGAACACATGAAGAGAAAGACCCAGTAGACGTTGGACACAGGACATATGTGACTGGATGAATTCTCTAACAACGGAATGTGGAAGAACAGCGCAGGACAGGACCTTGTATCAGGAAGCTATGAGGGTGGCTATGGCCAGAAGGGATATGTCATGACAATGAATGAGTCCTTCAAAACCTTTAGGGTCATGGATCCAGAGCTTATCACAGTTTCCATAGCATGAAAAGGATGGAGACAAATTAGATCAACCTCTTTATGAAAATGCTGAAAAGGAAAAAGTAGTCCTATGGGGCCCCTCGCTTGTGGGGCCAGAACTTATCTCCGTTTCAGTAGCCTGAAGTGTACAGTGACAAATTACAGCTATTACTTTCTGAGCTGGGTGCTAGTCTACTGCAGAATATTCTCCCAGCAAAAGCTGTACCCATGCTCACCTGGGTCGAATGAAGAAACAGGTAAATTTTTTCTTGCTTACGTAAAAAATGCATGAGTCACTCAGAACTTTCAAACCTGTGACCAAGACATATTGAAAGGGAGATAAATAAATTAAAAAGGAGACATAAAGAAAGATAAAGACATTACAATTTCTTAATCTAAGGAAGAGAAAGAGAGTTTTTTCTCTCATACATTCAAAGAGTGGGATAAATCCCAGCCAATAAAGTAACAAGCACAGAAATGCTAATATGTAAAATACTTATTTCAAAACACTACACGAGTTCCGAGTTATTTTAGCTGCTCTGGCAAGACTACTCAGTTAACTGAATTCATCAGCTATTTTGAAGACAAAGACTAAAGGTTAAAAGGAAGGGGGTAGGAAAGAAACAGAAAAAAAAAAAGAAAAAAAGATGCAAAATCAAACAAAAAAATCCACAAAACAAAAAGAGCTGAAATTCAAAGGAAAATAGAACAAGAGAAAAGAAAGAGAGATTGGTAGAAAAGAGAGGAGCAAGAGATTGAAAAGAAAGAAAGAGAGAAAGAAAGAAAGAAAGAAAGGAAGAAAGGAAGAAAGGAAGAAAGAAAGAAAAAGGCATCGCTACCAATGCCTAAGCTGAAATGAACTAAGTCAGACGACAGTCTGAACAGTGCATTAATTACTGAAATTCACAAAATGAAAAGAAAAAAAGAAAATTTAGAAAAAGTTACATGAGAAAATAAGGTTCACAAAGTAAAGTCACTTAAATCAAAGCCCGTCGAGGCAACCAAAGAAAAAACTAAAAAAAAACAACAACAGAAAAACAAGCCATTTCCACCATAATCACAATACGTCCCACAAGAGAAAAAAAAACAAACAAAGCAAAGTTCCATCTCTTTCATCAGAATCATTACCATAGACAACTTTTATATTGCTGGCGCCATTCAATAAATACATGACAAAAGAATTTCTGAATAAAATTGAAAATGTTGAGAAAAGGTGAAAATGCAAAAATTTGTACACATATTTATATGTTTGATTAGAAGACGTCATCGACGATACGATTGTCATCTTCATTCACATCCCAGCTTCCTGCCTACCTGGTCTTTTTCAATGTGACCTTTGAGGAGAGTTTTTCCAAGGTGTACGTTCCCTTGTCATGGTCAATGATGAGAACGCACTCCTTCATCACAGGTTGCTTATTTCCCTTGAATACTGTGTGGGGGACACCGGCTCCCTGGAGAGTGGATGAAGAAAGGTCAAGGTCAATTCCAACTCAAGGAAAGGAGGATGAGGATGAAGATAGATATTTGATGAAGAAACCGCTGGAAAAATTACCATCACTGGCTAAAAATCAGGCCATTAGTCCTCATCCCAATACAGTCGACAACATTTAACTAGACATCGCTTAACTTAATTTTCGATAACTTGATCTTTTTCTTTGGAACAGACCCCCACTGTAGTACAATATCTATCAACGGTTGACTTAAACAATGGATATCTTGTTCTTTTTCCTCACCCCCACCAACATCGAGTTAAGGGGAGTCGGGCAGTATATAGGCTAATTGTCATCTTAGACTAAGACTGCACACATGATGACAATATATCAGCTTTAATTTGTCGAAGAGTTAAGTATGTTTTTTTTATGAATGAATGTCACTTTGATGAGTGGGACAGAAATCTTACAAATCATAGCGCCTGAGTATTACAATATAACTTAGTGTAAAAATTGAATAGAACTTAGAGGTAGAAGTCTAAAGTTAGAAATATATTATGATTTGGGATAAAATGTGAATGCAACGCACATGCACAATCCATGTTTAGGGGAGGTAAGGATAGAAAAACACAGGCACATGTACACATAAACCCACAAATATTACACATATATACTGGGTGCGAGAAAAACTAAATATGCAAGACTTTAAGGGGCCATAACTCTCTTCACTTTGTATAGATCGAAATAAAAATAAAAATAAAATAAATAAAATCCCACTCAAATCATCCCCGGAGGGCAATTGGTCTTTTGATTTTTAACCGAAAACCGAGCGTCAGCCGCAAGAGCAGCGCCGCAAACGGAGGCAATTAGTGTAAATAACCTTGCCTAAGGGTTAAATCACAATGTCCCGTACCGGATTCGAACCTCCAACCTTTCGGTTGTCAGCCCAAAGCGCGACCGATTGCGCCACTGTGACCACTGTGAATACAACTTCACACATGTAATACCTTATTTAACTTATTATCTATAATATATGTATATGTTGATTTAAAGCAAAAATTTATGTAATCCCATGAAACACCAACGATTTTAACAGGCATACTCAGAAAACCTCATATCAACGTGGCGTTAATTATATATAGGGCACCCTGAAAATTGTACAGCCAGGAACAGCGAGTGATGGGTTTTAAAATGATTTTCGCTAATAAAACAATGTGTTTTGAGTTGTTTGCACTTTATTTTATCAAAATCTGTCGAGTGAAGCGGAAGTTATGCCCAAAATTGTGAGGCATGTTAACGCCCTAAAATCGAATGTCTATTTGCCATTATGTTGCGGCCGCCGGGTCTAAGTGAAGACTGACCATTGAAACGACTATTAGATGCTTCACTAAAATTGATATAACTTCGATTTGAGTGAACCAATTTCATTCGGATCTAGTTCAATTGACTCGTTATAAAATTCTCTACAGGATAACTTGCTCTGGTAGCAAATTCATTTAAAAACCAGCAACTTGACTGTATTTTTTCAGGACACCCTGTATGTAATTTACGCAACTTTGATATGAGGTTTTCTTAGTACGCCTGTTAAAATCGTTAGCGTTATAACGTTATAAATAAAGGAGAAAAATTAAATTCTATTTTTTCGTAAAAAAATGACCTCTTGTAAGAACTTGATCCTTGTTCATTTTACCACAAAATTAGGGGGGAAGAGCCCTCTCAATGAATCATATAGGCTATATAATCATATAATATACTCGTACCTCTATGTGGGGGACGCTGACAGTTACTTGATTTCCAACACCGACTTCCACACATGCTTCTTTGCTGGTGTCAACTGATGCTGGCTTAAAGTCGTCTGGCAAGGAAGAAAGTTATAAAATGAAACATCAACATTCATGGAAGTGTACAACATGTATTACATTAGATAGTTCACGGCCATTCTCAATGCAACCTTAAAATTCACACCATGACAACCAATGCGATAATATAAGTATAGTACGATGCATCTAGATGGGGGGTGGGGTTCGGGGGGGGGGGGGGGGGGGGTTCCCCCCCCAACCTGACGTCACCCCGACACCATGAC
>JBCJKF010037649.1:0-11264 GCA_039654545.1 Plocamopherus ceylonicus
TCAAATCCGTCCCTAGTGAAAAACACCTCCGTGGTTCCAGGAATTTCTGATCATGACATTGTTATCGTCGACTCCGACACGAAACCCCACTACAATCATCGTACATCCAGGAGAGGTTTCTTATTTGGGAAAGCCGACTGGGATGCACTGCGGGCCAAATGTGACAGTATACACACCTGTATTCAGTCACATGTATCAAACTGATAACTAGAGAACCTTTGGACATACTTCAAATCATCCTTATTGCGTGATGTAGAAACACATATACCATCCAAATTCTTTAAAAGCCGCAACACGTTGCCATGGATAAATAATAACCTACGCAAAATGGTCCGTAGAAAAACTTGCCTACACAGACAGGCAAAAAGGACAGGGAAATGGGAAAATTACCGCTACTTCCAACGTGAATGTAAAAGAGCTTTTCGTAAAGTTGAATGGACATATGTCAACAACAACATTCAAGACGGACTTGTAAACAAAACTCTAAGCCGTTCTGGAGGTACGTGAAAGCGAAACAATAGGACAACATCGGCGTTTCGCCACTGAAGCGCAAAGGTAATTTGTTTAGCGACAGCAAGTCGAAAGCAGACATCTTAATAAACCAGTTTAGTGCCGTGTTCACCCGTGACTCATCGCCATCTGATTCTATGCCACCAGTCACAAGGTCAAGTAGCAGTGATATTGGAGACCTTAAAAAAATCACCGAAGAGGGCGTACTGAAGTTATTGAGGAGCTTACAAACTTCGAAAGCTCCAGGGCCAGATTCCATCCCGAATAGAGTGTTGAAAGAATGTGCTGTCCAGCTCGCACCAAGTGTCACACTTATTTTTCAAAAATCACTCGACAGTGGCAGTCTACCTTGAGACTGGTTAAACGCAAACATAGCGCCAGTCTACAAAAAAGGGGATAGACACTTACCTGAAAACTACCGCCCAGTCTCCCAAACGTCAGTTCTATGCAAATTATTAGAACACATTGTATGTCACCACATGTTAAAGCATTTCGACCGCCATAACATACTCACATCATTTAACCATGGTTTTTGCGCTGGCTATTTGTGTGAGACCCAGCTAGCAGTGACGATGGGGGACCTCACTACCAGCTATGATCAAGGTACCCAAATAGATATCGCAATATTAGATTTTAGCAAGGCGTTTGATACCGTGCCACACGATAAACTCCTCCATAAACGTCGCGCTAATGGTGTTCGTGGCCACCTACATCAGTGGCTAAAATCGTTTTTTGTGTAATCGCCTCATGAAAGTAGTAGTTCAAGGTGAAAGCTCAAATGAAGTCACAGTAGACTCCGATGTACCTCAAGGAACCGTTTTGGGACCGTTACTCTTTCTATGTCACATCAATGACTTGCCCGACGCTGTCAAATCTCAATTGCGCTTATTTTCAGATGATTGCCTCCTATAAAGCGAAATTAAATCCGAGAATGACCATACCCTTTTACAACAGGATCTCGCCAACCTAGAACACTGGGCGTCACAGTGGGATATGAAATTTAACGCCACTAAATGTTACATCTTAAGTGTGCGTCAACACTCGTCATTTTTCTACCAACTCAATGACACCATATTAAAACAAGTACAAACAAACCCGTACTTAGGAATCATGCTGTCAGAAGACCTAAAGTGGACTGTTCATATCAACAACATATTATGTACAAAGGCTAGCTCCACACTCGGGTTTTATCAGGAGAAACCTGCGTCATACCCCCCCCCCCTACTCGCAAGACTGCATACATAGCACTGGTACGCTGCACACTTGAATACGGAGCCATTATATGGGATCCCAAACTATAAAATGAAATAAGCAATTTAGAAAAAATCCAACGTAGGGCTGCCCGATTTATTACTGAGGACTACAAGACTCGTACTCCACGATGTGTCTCATCTATGATGAAGGCCCTTGATTTACCACTACTCCAGGAGAGGAGGAAGATATTACGACTCACTTTCCTTTTCAAGGTGGTTGTGGGACTAGTACCAGTAATACCATCGAATACTTACCTGACCCCAATCACCAATAAACGTAAAATTCGTGCTACTAGATTTTTAGACTTCGAAGCGTCTAATATTGTTAATAGCACTAATCATAGCAAGTGCTTTACATTAATTAAAACATAGTTACACAACAATTAGGAAACATTCATTCTTCACTCTTACTATCCCTGAGTGGAACTGTCTAAGTGAACAGCATGTTACAGCTACTACAGTGGAAAGCTTCCGAACTAGCTTCCAACGAAACTAGAAAATTGCATGCGCTCTCTCATCCCAGTCGATCACACGCCAGTATTGGTCTTATGACGTATTGATACAGAAGCTACTGACGTTGTTTGCATTCACAACATGCTCAGAGAGACTATTCCAATTGTCAATAATTCTGTGTGAGAATTAGTTTCTTTTAACGTGCAGTCGTGCTCTGGGTTTTGTTTTCTGTTTTTTTTTTTTTCTTTTTAAGGTTGTGACCTTTTGTAAATTTTGTATTGCAAGAAGTTTGAAACCGTTCGAGGTTTGGTAAATTCTATGTACATGTTTATAAGTATCAATCATATCACATCTGAGGCGCCTGTATTCAAGACTGGGTAAACCTATCTCTTTAAGTTTAGAAACGTTTTCGATAGATTCAGATCTAGATGTATGTATAGATCTATACATAGATCTAGATTCTACATTGAGTCAGAATTTAGATCTAATGGCCGCAACTATGAAGTGTCAACTAATAAGATGCTAACTAAATACTACGGTGCCATAGCAACACAACCCCTACTAAAGATTTTTACCCCTCATGTTTGCCTTTCAACACCATTAGTTCTAGACTAGATATCTAAATAATAGGCATAAAAGAGTTTAAAAAGAGATCCATTTCTAATCGTCCAAGATCTAGATCTAGCATGATTAGAAATGTAGGCTACATGTACTTCTTTTATTAATCTAGACACCTGGATTTCTTCTAGACTCTAAATGTGTTAGGAGACAAATGAGGGGCAAAAATCTTGAATGGGAGATTGTATTGCTATGGCATGGTAATATTTAGATTTAGTTCTAAAATCTTCATCTTGTAGATCTACATCTAGTATGTTTATTATTAGTTGACAAATCATGTATACGGCCATAGATCTAGATATATAGCCTCTAGACAGAAATATAATATAATAAATCTAGAAATTTATATCTAGATTCTAGATCTAGATCTAGATATCGTGTATATATTATACATGTAGATATAGATCTAGAATAGATCTAGATATCTAGCACCTACACCCGAGGACCAGTATTCGTAATTCCAGGATCGTTTGGAAAAGCTTGGTTACCATTGTGAGTCAAATTATACTTTTAGACATGCGATCTGTTCAGTTCAGAAGATCATGATTTGCTGCTGTTTTATCGGGTCATTCGGTATTGCTTTGTTTTCTAATTCTTTGCATAACAATTTTCTACTTGTACGGTCTACTGGCAATGTATGTGTTTTTCATCATAGTCATTCTTTACCAAACGATAGAATGACGACCACAGTTTCATGATATATCTGCCGAGAGCTGGTTATTGGTTGGATATGTTTAAATACATTTCAGTTATATAATTCCACTTGATCCATCCACGGAAGGAAAATGATCATTAGATTCTTCACCGAAAACCGAGCGTGAGCCACAAGATCATTGCTGCTAACGGAGGCACTTAGTGTAGATAGCCTTGGCCAAAGCTTGATTCGCGGTACATTCTAACCACTTAACCGTACTTAACGGTTGAAAGCCCAACGTACAACGTTTGTGCCACTGTGACCAATGGTGCTTGTCTGGCTGCCGCATGTTTTCCTGTCTGTCTGTCTGTATATGTATGTATGTCTGTCTGCCTGTCTGTAATTCTATTTGTCTGTATGGTCGTCTCTCTGCCTCTTGGTCTGCCACTTTGTCTCTGAGACTGTCCATCCGCCCCCCTCTCTCTCTATCACTATCTATCTATCTATCTATCTATCTATCTATCTATCTATCTATCTATCTATCTATCCATCGATCTATCGATCTATCTATCTTTATCATAGAGATACCCCATATAATAAGCCTAGAGGTTGCATCGTCAATAGCTAGGCCTAGCGAGCTGTGTACCAATGACGGGCGATCAGATGGCGACCATATTGCAGTCAATTCAAGCACTGCTAACGCAACATCTAACACTAGCACACATTCGCCTATTAGCGTAGCCAAGTAGATTACGAGTAGTTACTGCAAAAAGTTCAGAGGGAGGAAGAGTATAATTTGATATGCAACATCGAATGAAATTTATTTCAATAATACATCATGTAACAATGATTATCATATCATCACTGGGTAATGGATTGAAAACAATTTGTACAAGTAGATCTAGAAATCTAGATCTAGCAGAGGTGTTTAATATAGACATGATGCACATGTAAAATCCAGATCTAGACCTAGGATCTAGATTAGATTTCAGATCCAGAGCTAAAAAAAATAATGCAAAGTTGAGCCATGTAGGGGGCCTAGATCTAGAATTATAACAAAGGGGAAAAAAGACAAAATGTTTTCTTCTATTTCTTCTACTTCTAAGCATATAACTACTACCGATACCTATTCTAAGCATAAAATATCATTATTACATCATCTAGAACTAGATTAGAGATAGATATTATAATCCTGATCCTCCTTGCCTACTGCTCTTAAATTATTATTTAGCCCCTTCCTAATCCTAGCTAACTCAAGACAAACCTTCCTGAGTCTGGCATCCGTAAACATAATCCTCACAGATTATAGATCTAGACTTAGATCTAGAGTTACTGTCACATGATGTAAATATCTAGATTAATTGGCAGATTAATTATACATCTATGTTAAATCTCCAGCTTTACTCTTCTTCCTTCTAGTCTAGTTGTCCAGTACCTAGAGATCTAGATCTAGATCTAGTCTCAAGGCTAGATTATTAATCTGCCTAGTAGTCTGCTTTAAAAATGGAAATAAAAGATGTGACAAACTTACTTGTGAAAAGACAAAGAAGAATCTTGGTAGCTCTATTCGTACAATGTACCACAGAGCAGGTGCAAACTATGAAGAAAGCAAGAACAAATAGAAATTATTCAGTTCGTCTCTTATTTTATTATACGGCAATATTAGCGATTGTTTTGATAGGACTGCAAGATGGCAGAGGAGTTTGTACCTTGTTGGGAACGTGCCACGTGACCTTATACCGCCTATTGAATTATTTATGGTGTATCTCTATGATATATATTATATATATATATATATATATATATATATATATATCTCTTCAATACTATAAATGCTAATATTACGAAAACATTAGATCATCATCAAACCTCTTGATTCCCTGTGGAAAACAGGGCTGCAATAACATGGCACCTCTCCAACGAACACGGTTTTGGGTGAGCCTCTTCACCTTGGCCTAAGAAATGCCCGCAGTCTTTATTTCTGCTTCGATGCTCATGCGCCAAGACTCTTTTGGTCGACCTACTGTCCGCTTCCCTTAGTGGTTGATATCAGTCCAATACCTGCCTGGTTATAATGGATGTAGGTTTGCGAAGAGTGGCTGAACCATCCCCATTTCTTACTTTTTATGTCGGTCTCAAATGGGACTTTTCTGGTCTTGTCTCATAGATGTTCATTTGAAATTTCCTCCGGCCGACTGACAATCAGGATAGTCCTAAGACATCTGTTGGAAAATGCCTGCAGTTTTTTTTTTTTGGTATCGGTCTTAGGAACTCGCCACGTTCCTGAGTCGTAGAGCAGACAGACTTGACGCTGGTGTTGAAGATTCGGACTTTGTTGGGGGTGAGAGGTCAGTTGATCTCCAGATTTGCCCTAGTGTTTGCGTATCGGGCCTTGGCTATTTTGTGCTTGATGTCTTCGTCAGAACCCCCATCTTTACTAATGCTGCGTCCCAGAAGGACAAACTTGTCAACTTCATTAATATTTTCTTGGTGGAGTTGTAGTGGGTTTTGCAGTGTATTGTTTATCTTCACGACCTCTGTTTTCGTGATATTGATGTGAAGGCCAGTCTTCTCTGCCTCATGTGCAACACGGTTCAGCTTCTCCTGTCCATCTCCATGTTTGTGGGACAGAAATTTGATGATCTTCCAGATGCCTTCCGTGGTTTGCCGCATAATTAAGTCGACTACTTACAGGAATATTATTGGTGATAATAGACATCCTTGTCCAACGCCGGTTTCTACGGAGAGGGGCTTAGTTAGCTTAATGTCATGGATGACTTGACCGGTAGCATCATAACAAAGCTGTCGGATGATGCTGACAATTTTTGATTTGAAGACAATGTAGCATACTTTTCCGGATGACATTTCTGTCTACGCTGTCAAAAGCTTACTGAAATCTACAAAGTTTGACTAGATGTGGCTCTGCCGTTCCAAGGACTGTTCGAGGAGTGAAACGTTTTCTGGCGGTCTGGTCAGTGTACGATTTATCAGGTCGTAATTTACCTCCTCAACCCGAAGCGTCTTCTCCAATGCTGCTTCCATTCTCTCTAGAATGATTTTGTCAGCATCTTTCCTGGGATAGAAGAAAGCATGATGCCTCTCCAGTTTTTGTTGAATGGTAGGTCTCCTATAACATTTGATGAATTCAAATTCTCCTTGTTTTGATGCATGCTATTCAATAAAATAAATTCTTCATCTGAAGGCAAATCGGAATACATGATGGTAATGATCGGGAAATACAGATTGCAGAAGATTGATTCGTTTGTTTTTAGATACATGAACACGTAGTTTGTCAAAAGGTAGGGAATGGCAACGCAGAAAAGCGTTTGCTATGAACGCCCCTTTGGCGAATAGACACGGCGCCATCTGCGCATCTAGGAAAACACTTTTTTTTTTAACCTGCTTGCCTTGTGGCGTCGATTATTTCCTACTTGGTAGGGGGGATTTGTGTTGACCTCAAGGAGGTCACTAAGCGGTGAGATACTATATCCGGTATGACAGGTGGAGCAGCACTGCTGAGTACATGCATTTCTTTTAAAGTGTTCTACCCATCTTGCTCTTTGGCCTTCTTGTCCTGAGATGATCCTACCGTTATGATTTTTGACGGAACAGCTACTTTTGCAGGGGTTTTCTTTTCCGTACAGGGTCTTCATGATCTTATACAGCCTTTATCTTTCTCTGGCGAGCTTCATTCTCTGCTTCATGAGTCAGATCTTCAATAAAGCTCACTCCGTCTTTTCTTCACTCCACGTTCTTTTCCAAGTAGAGTGATTGTAGTTCCCGGTTTTCATCTTGATTTTGGGTCTGGTTGGACTGGTCTTTCAGGGTTTTTTTCCTGTTGGTGACGAGTGCCCATGCTTCGGTTGTAAATCGCTCTCTTTGTTTCTTTGTTTTCTTTCCCAGGAATGGCAAGTTGCTTTCTATGAATGGTATCGTGCCATCGTTCTTCTATTGTTTCCTCTGTTATCTGGTACAGTAGGCTAAATGAGTTCATCACTTCTGACTTGCTCTGTTTTCTCCTTCTTTTTGAGGTTATGCACGTTGGACTTTGGTCTGTCTGCCCGAACAATGTATGTTTTCAGCTTGATATTGAGTGAGGCAGCATTTTGCACAACCCCAGGGCCAGGATTGATTTTGGGTGTTCACTCCTAGACAGGCTGCTTTCCCAAGCTCTTGATCCCTGTCCGCCCAAGATTTGAAATCAGGTTGTTCCTTCTCCTAGAAAGACTGCTTCCCATGCTGTCAAGCTTTAATCTCCCCGGATCTGTACAAATCTAATCATGCGGTAATTACAAGCAATAATAATTGCAATAAGATCATTTTGTAGAATGATTGCCTATCTTATAATTATCATCTGTTAATCTTGGAAATTTTAAATGAGTACAACGTGTGTGAATGATTTGCAAAGTGGATGTTTCGTGTTTTGGAGGACTAAAATTCAAGATCATGTGTCTTCCTTAAATTCTGACAAACCTTTGTGAAAATTTGTAAAGCCACTATTCAACTAAATATGAACTCCTATTGAGCCATGCTATATTTAATGTTGATTGACAAATAGACAAAAGCGTTATTAGCTTTAAAGTTGGGCGCGTTTCATTTTTCTTTGCTTCTGTTTGGTTGGTTCTGCGTTTGTTTGTTTGTTTGTTTGTTTGTTGTTGTTTTTGTGTGTGTGTGGGTGGGTTTTTTTTTGTTGGGTTTTTTTTCTTTGTTTTTGTTTTGTTTTGTTTTGTTTTGTTTTTTGAGAGGGGTGTTGTTTGTTTGTTTTTTGCTCGCCCTATATAACTGTTATCTTGATTATAACTATGGAGCTCACGATAAGTAAGGTGTTGGCGTGCTATAAGTGTTCTTGTGCTCATTATTATATTGCTGTCCTGTTTGGTTTTACTCAACCTTCATATTACATGTTGTAAAGCAATGTATTCAATCCCTGAACTTGACTTTTAGTAGTTAAAGCGAAGTCATTTCATTAATTATCGTCCTGTGCTTTGTCAACAAGTATTTAGAAATCATCCAATACTCTCACCCATTTACTCAACAATTCAATTTCTTGTCTCTTATTTGGCAGGGTCCCTGAAGTTGGTCCAAGGCTATATAATGATTTAACATAAGACTTGAACCATCTCTCATGCATCGCTGGAATTATCATGACGGGTTCGATCAGAATATTCTTTTTGACCTTAATGTGTATCGAGGCAACAGTCAGGTGTCAAAATAAAGCAAACAGTAAGTTGAAAATTACGCAACATCAAACTCTACAGGAACTTACTTTTCTTTCAACGCGTCACATTTCAATGAATTGCAAAATTATACCTTACTCATTTCGTTTGAGATATGGCTGCTAAAGACAAAATGAGCTGTTAATCCAGTCTCTGACTCTGCTGCTTTATCTTGTGCACTCGACGGTTAACCCCAGATCAAAATAGCATCAGTCATGAAAAGGATGTTTGGACCAAGAATGATTATGGAATATATATAAGACACTACTCGACCGGACTCCAGGTAACACAAAGAATAAGCAAGGAACATAAGAGTGGATTTCCCGCAGAGAACCAAGAGCAATAAGTACATGTATAGTTACCAAACATTCCATTTAATGCCGCAGTCCAAGTATTAAAAATTAGAGAAAGCTAAACAAAGATGGCATGACTATTGGATGTTACAATGAAATTCATAATCGAATAGATATATTTTCCCCTCATTTGATTGGCTAATTATTGTTTTCTTTTCTTGATAAATAAAAGACATTTCACATAAGATTTGTAAACACTTCTTTATTATATTCTATCATTGATATCTTCAATGCCGGCAACTAATTTTCGATTCCGTCTCACCCTTTGATAATTAAATCAGTGATTCCAATTTTTATCCTACTACAGACGACACTTTTACTCATTTCTACGTGTCCCATGTCCAAATGGCGATGGAATTATCCCTTGTTGGTTCTCTAAGCATAGTGTGCATTGAGACGACCAAAGATAGGTGCTTTGTCTCCGTTCAAAAGATACCTCAAAACTTAAAAGATTACACGATCGGACGGAATGAGGATACCATTGTGACAACTACATTGCTTACGCCTATTAGGTAGGTTACGTTTTATCAATATATAAGTGCTTATCGGTAGACTGAGACACGTTAATGTTCACTATACACATTGAGAACATGGAAATTCCTATCGACTTGTATGCCCAAATTAACCCCTGACCTATTTTGTGTTGGATCTAGTATTTAAAGAACAGCATCTGTACCCTGCTCGCCTTTTTCGTGGCAATTCAATTTTCTGCTGGGTGACAAAGCGATAGTGTGGCGTGGTAATTTTGATAATTAATGACTGGGGGTTATTTTACATGGGCGGGTAACAGTGACAACCAGGCACTCATAGTTAACCTGCCCTCCACAGGGCAATGAAGTAGGGAAATGCCGAAGAACTCCTAGCCACTAAGCTATCCTCCGATTGTGTGCAGACAAGAAAGACACTGCAGATGATTGGGCCGCCGTATCGTTATAATCCTGATGCTGCACGGACGAGATACACCCCATTAAATTTTGGCACTAGTTCAACCTTTTGTCCTGATTCTCTGCAGTTGGTTTAATCATTATAGAACTTCACCCAGTACATGACGTGTTCTCAATTTGATTGTTTTCCCCCCTAGAAAGTCACAGCAAACAGCTACGGCCATACATGTACAGACAAAGGACAGTATTAGTGTTGTCTACTTCGCTTGGGATGGTGACAGACGATTGTTTGGTTTTGCCAATATCTACCCAATGAGACAAAAACCCGGCCATTATGTGGTGACTCTCAATAGGTAAACAAAGTACGCATATTTAGCTCTGCTCTGATCTATAATATATTATATCTTTCATTGTATTATTATTCAGGCCTGAGTTTATCCCATCGCATTACGGCAAAATGCCGTGGTGCCCAGACACTTTGCCGTGGTGCACTCGATTTTTGAGCCTCATCCACGGCATTTTTTGCCGTGCCCTCATTTCTCCACAAATCCAGTGCCCTCATAAAAGCAAAATATTATTTTTAAATTTTTAAAATTATTGCTAATCCATTTCTGATACATTTCGATTATAAAATATCCAGAAATAAATCTGATTAAATCATTCGACACGGTAATATTGAATTTAGATTGCACATTTATAGTTCTTATGCTTTTGTTACAATACACATGTAGGATAGGCCTATTAAAATATTATATTGTATTACAATTGTTGAGATTAAAATTAGTTCTGTTGGGTTTTTCCCCTTCTTCTTCATTATTTACTTTCCCCAGTATCAGAAGGGTAGAAATAATTATAGATTATAGCCTATCTAGATGTGGATCTAGTAATTTACGAATAATATATCTAGATTCTAGATCTAGATCTAGTAATAGAATAAAGGACGTAGTGTCTATCTATCGATATACCTATATATAACTATCAGGGTTGTGACTGTAGCGCAGTAGCGCGCTACTTTTTGTAGTTCGCTACTTTTTTTTTTTTTTTTTTTTTAGCGAATAGTGTAGCGCGCTACTTTTCAGTAGCCAGTAGCGAATAGTGTAGTGCGCTACTAATTTTCGGTAGCGAGTAGAAAATTTATAAAATCGCTACTTCGCTACTTTCACTTAGTATTTTGAAATGGGCGGGCGTCTACATACAGAATGGAATGCTTATGCCCTCAACTATAATCGCGTTTGTGTATGCCTTACTGACGCACATATATAGAGGTTCGGACACTGATTTAGCGGAAGTACTCTACATTCTGCCCGTAAAGTTGAAAACCTGAAGTAGTAAAATTTTAGGCT
>JBCJKF010037760.1:0-17264 GCA_039654545.1 Plocamopherus ceylonicus
CGCCATGACAGGCTAATGTCAAATTTTATAGTCGTCTCACTAATGCGGACTTCGCCAATCAAAATGACTCATTAATCTGAACGACTGGCTGTGAACAGATTTTCGCTATCATTATTTATGAGTAAATACATATTATCAAATGGCGTGATGGCATAGGCCTACCCAACACTGCCTGGTATCTGTCTTGTTTGGGTCAATTCTGAGCGCAGGGTCAAATTGTTTCTCATGCATTTGTTGGTCATTCAGTTTTTAACTCTGCCCCTTTTCAGTGTTAAAACAGTTTGAGTTGGAGTCCAGTTGGTAATCATCATCATAATCATCAAGGGTACAGTCCATGTCAGCTTTAAGCACGGTCATTGGGAGGAAGCATAAGCATGCTTGAGTACGAAGTAGACATAATCCAAAGATTTTCATGGTGTAAATTTAGAGTTACTTCCCTTTATGAGTTAGTTGTGATTGCGTAAAACTAAGTGAATTTGTTGCATTGTTTATACAGTCGTCATCAGCCAAGAGCACGCTGCACAATTGTACGCTTTCCTGCTCTAACACAAT
Organism: Plocamopherus ceylonicus; assembly: GCA_039654545.1. Taxonomy (NCBI): domain Eukaryota; kingdom Metazoa; phylum Mollusca; class Gastropoda; order Nudibranchia; family Polyceridae; genus Plocamopherus; species Plocamopherus ceylonicus. The sequence continues at coordinate 553 of JBCJKF010037760.1, forward strand.
TTTCGCTATATAAAACACTATAATTAAGTGCATGGTGACTTGGCCTCACTTTGGTTAAGTGCAGGCTATTTCTCCACAAGAAGCTTAATAAACAGTAAATAATCGGCCTTGTAAAGACATGGCTCTCCTTTCAATTTTTTACTTTCATGACACGAGAGACTGAGTACCGGCGATTCAATACGGCTGCGATTATGATCAAAGCCAATGTAAAATGTAACAAAGGAAAACTATGTTTCAGCCAAAGCGCCACAAAAATCAAGACTCCCTACGCCCGGAAAGTTTTCCTGACTGCCATTCACACAAGTGTAGATCTAATGCCCAGATAGCCCTCATTTACATCATCATTTCAGTGTGACAAAGCCATCAAGTGAAAGTGAAGACGGAATCTACCCCCAACCCCCTTTCATCTCTCTCTCTCTGTCTTTGGTTGGTCAGCTTCATTTGATTGCCTTACAAGTATGGCGTGAGACTGGGCGGTGCCTAGTGGTCGTCCAAGACGCCTGAAACATGCCCTGTCAACAGCAATCATATCGTTGACTGGTTTGAGTTTGACAAATTATTAACAATGGGTGGATGAGTCGTAGCCTATGTCATGCTGATGTGTACTTATACACCTGTATCCGTAGTCTGAAAAGCCCAATTGGCCAAGTCAGTAACTCAAATTAGCCCATACGGCGTTGATGCTTGCATTTGATACTGTAATACATTATGGTCATTACACTACACTACAGCGTCTGCCTTTTTCTATGTCTCTCCCCATTACTCACTTTCTTTGTTTCTCTCTATCTCACAATCACTGCTGTAATGTAAAGTGTGTTGGATGGGTCATAAAATAGGGAGTGGGTAACAATGTTTAATGAGGAGAATGAGGTACATCCATCTGTACTGTTTTGCAGTGAAGCGTGCCTGAAGCTAAATTACTGTGCATAAAGGCGTGTAGTTTACATAAAAATTCATTAAGGCTCATTTAGCATGCTTGAGTCCGGAACCTGCTTTAAGCCGGCATGGACTGTACTACAAGATGGAAAATCTTGTTATAGACTTTATAGTGGTTTCATGAGCAGAGACCCCTAGGATATTACTATTTAATACTATTACCATGTTGTAAACATTAATACCCTATGATAGCCCTGGGATGCCTGGAAGGTTACGTCGCCACCAATTTGATAATCCAAATGAAATGCTACAAACGGAAGACAACCGAGACACCGAGACAAGACTGTAGATGTAAGACTTATTTTCAAGGGAATGGTCTTTGTAACTTTGTCAATCTTGCCATCAGCACCACATCCTATTTGAGTCAACAACTATTGCACCTTTTTCACATGTGACTTTGGTCATTTGCCTATTCAGTAACTCAGTCATGAACAGTAATTATAACTAGTGTAATTAATCTCCTACCATTCTAGGCCCACACTGCCACAGTTATCATTAGAATTATTAATTTTGTGCTGTTCAATGGTATGTTTTGGGCATTCTTTCTCTATGTACGATGCCGCTTTGATGCTGGTTTAAATGTCTTAATCTTAGTCCTTAGGCTAGCTGGGGCCTGTGGTAAATTTATGACTATGACAGATCTAGATCTGTTCTTATTGCTAGTCAGTAATCATGCATGGCAGGAGTGCCTTAGTTACAAAGGTAGAAACCCTACACGAGGTCTGTGACATTACCAAATTACCAAAGGATATTTATTTAAGTCATATTATAGTAAAGGAAGAAACTTCAACATGATGCTACATGATGTGATGTCCTTGATTCATGCTGGAGGTTTTTCTGACTCTTCAACAACAAATTATTGAATCAGAATTCTATCTGAACAGAACTATTGTACAGGGAGTTTCAAAATGTTTTCAGCCTTCGACATGCTTGTTCATAATCTATGATGGAATGTTCATCAATCAGTATCATTAAAATAAAATTCTGTTTCTTTTTCTCTACAAAGAGAAAAAAAGGTTTCTATATTGTTGAAATCAATATAAATAAAATAGACGTGGAGTGTTGGCTTGTGCCGACTTTCAGCTACACATTGTCTGAAGCTTGTTTAGAGAGCATGATACAGGCACTTGTGATCTTGAACTTCGTCTGTTGAAAATGAAAGATGGGAAAACCAAAAAAATATAAATATAGACTTCAATCCTTTGTGAACACAGTACAAAAAAAAAATGGTGAGAAAATAATGATAAATGAAAGATAGTCCTATTTTCTATGGTATCCTAAACATAATCTATGGACAGACCCATGGTAGTCAGTGAGTAAATCACCAAAGATGGAACACCAAATAAGGAAATACAATTAAGAATTGCCACTGCAGCCATGTCAAATCTCTTTAAAATTTGAAAAGGAGCACAATTTATCTTCTGATTAAAATTAAATGATATACAGTGCAACCCGCTTATAACGACATCGTCGGGACCGGCGATATTATGTCGCTATTACCGAATGTCGCTAAATCCGATCAGTACACAATATGACCTATTATGAATGAAAAATAATGGGAGAAATGCTATACTGCAACTATGAACCAAGGTCAATCATAATTTGTATGCGGCTCTGAAAAGGGCCGTGTTTAGAGCTAGTTGGTGGTTCTAGCTTGCTGACTTGAAGAACTCTTTGATCATCGACTGTCTGTGCTTGCTACAGCTCTGAATAACATCGCACACCTTGTCCTCTGCTTGCTCGAGAACATCAAAGAGCGTGCCACCGTTAGCGTGTTGTTGGGCAAAACGCTTCAGGGTCTCAATGGCTGCTTTAGCCTCCTTGCTGGAGACTACATGTAATTGGGTTGAGGGGGTGGCACTTTCATCATCATTGTGATCTGACTCGGCTGCAGGCAGGAATGGTGCTTAACGATCGCCTTATATAATAATATGTATAGCATATGCGGTTGCCAGATGCGACTCTTCTCTTTGGACACTAACACGTGGTCTCTCATTGGTAGGCAAGCGGACGTTCTTATTGGTTGGCAAGCGATGGTTCTCATTGGTTGGATTGCCAGGGTTCTCATTGGTTGGAGAACGCGTGTTCATTTTTTTTTTTTACCCGATGTCGCTGGTTCTGACAGAGCTGGGAGTGTCGCTATATCCGAAATCATCAAATTTCATGTCGCTATAACCGTTTTTTTCATTACTAATGATATACAAGGGAAAAAACGGGACTTTGAGATCATGTCTGTATAACCGAAATGTCGTTATATCCATTGTCATTATAACTGGGCCCCACTGTAAATCCCTTGCCACCTCTGTCTTTATGGCTCTAAGTCTTGGACAAAAGGAAAATCCAAGCTTTTGAAATGAAATACTTTAAACACATCCTTGATAGTTCTTATAGAAGAAATCTAACATTCATTTTTGTAACGAAATTGAGGCTTCTGCTGGACTATGGGAGTATCTGCTGACAACTGTCAGAAAGAGAAAGCTCATTTGGTACGGACACAATACAAGACTTAACCATCAAACAAGCCACAGTTGAAGGCAAAAAAAAAGGGGGTCGTGAAAGAAGGAGTTGGTTCGATAACATCAAAAATGGACCCAGATGCCAGCAGACCAAAAACAGACCAGTGTGGCAGGAATTGTCAGACTCTTCAGCCCGGTGACCCCTCCCCCCCCCCCCTCCCCATGAATGACTAAAGGTGAGCAGGAAGGATAAAGATGATACAGGCAAATCGATAAATTTTCTTAATTTATTATTTCCTTCACAAAACATCCACTTACTTGGCCGTTACTGAAGATTTGAGTGAAGCAAGTATGCATCGAACAATTTTCCGTTTTTGACCAAAAGGCAGCAAAGTGTATTTAGCAAGGCATGCTATGTTGTCCATAAATCGTAACAGCCACATTGAAAAACTGCAAAAAAGTTTTGACAAAAAGAGGCAATTGATATAGCCATTGTTCACTCCTATTAAGCATACAAGCGAGTCTCTGTGAACTAGAGTTAATACACGCATTTGTATTACTGGTTTCAATAGTAATAAACATGTAAGATAACTCACAACAATTTTAATTTTCACATAATGTCTTATTTGAAAAAAGAGGAAATTGACAACAGATTCTTGTCTATGTCACATATTTACGAGTCAAACTTCAAATGCATATCGATGGTCGGTAGATCAAACCTCTGGAATCTTTAAAACATAGGCAAAGAAAATTTTCTTGAGTTTGATATGCCGACCAGCTAATTATTTTATATAAATGCATTCACCTCTTGGGGAGCAGTGTGGTAAAGTGGTAGAGCGTTGGACTTCGGACCGAGAGGTCTCGGGTTTGAAACAACAGAGTGACACATGAATTTTTTCCTTAAGTAACAAATTTACCACTGTTGCTTCACTTGACCCAGGTGAAAATGGGTACAGTTTTGGTTGGGAAAGTATTCTGCAATAGACTATCATCCTATTCACAAAGTGATAGATTTAATTTCTCACTGTTCACTTCATGCTGCGGAAACCGGGATAAGCTCTGGCCCCATGAGCCGAAAGGCTTGAAAGGACTACTTTGATTTTTTATGATGTAGTGAAAGGTTTTCAGGGGTTTAAAATACTGACAATATATTTATTTAGTACTTCAAATGCTCAAATTTGGATGTTCATATTGTCACAGCATCTCTTTAAATTATTTAAATTCTTCAAAGCCTACAATAAAAAATGAATATCAATATCATACTTGACGGCCAAATCTGCAAGTTTGATAGTCCCAGAAAACATTTTTTCAACAGTCCACCATAGGGTTGAGGTAAGGCGGTTCCAAAAGGTGGAGGGATGGGATTTTTTGGAATAGCTTTTGATGGCTTTCTCAAACTCTGAAGGAAAGATTGCAAGCATTTTAAATATTGAATTGATAAGTGGGGATTAAAATATTCTGAAGCAATGCTAGCATATGGTTAACTGTACATCAATTAGCATTTTTCCTGTGTTTTCATGGATGTCAACCTGTGCCTTAAAAGCCTAGGTGAAAAGAAAGGGTTGATAGTCATAGTCTTAGTCTTCATGATAGCTGACAAACTCAGATAGCTGAGTATTCTTGTCAACGCCCCTTAAAGTACTCTATTATTTTAATATTTTAATACTAGCGTTGTAAACTTAAGTTTCTGTTTGAAAACTTCTGTATCTTTGCTGTACTTTACATTGATAGAGAATTGGTTGTTTAAAAGGTCTGCTTTAGTTTTTGGATCCTGAATAACTGTGTTATTATTATCTTTTAGGTCTGAAATTCCACAGTTCTCTTGATTTTTACTTCTAAAGTAGGCCCAAAGTTTTTTGTTACATATTCAGAATGAGCTGACCTACATGCTTGTTGTGTTTCTTTCTTTATTTCTCTATATTTGTTTCTAACTTTTTCAGTATTACAATTTTTCATTGAACAGAACCATCTTTTCTTTTTGCGTGCAAGTCTTTTAGGTTTTTTTTATTAAACCAACGTTGTTGGAACTGAGTTGAGGTTGTTTTTGATGGCACATTCCTATCTATTCTTTCTAATAAGTTTTCTTTTATGTTGTTCCACATCTCATTGATGTCACTGCCTGTGTTATAGGATTTCAAGAATGATTTTTTTAAGTTGGAAACTTCTTTTTTAATACTTTCCAGATCAATTTTCTTCCAAAGTAAAATTATTCTATGTTTAATTTTCTTTCTATCTGGATTTAGTTTTGAGTTAATTAGTACTGCATCATGATCGCTTAAGCCTGGAATTACATTGTTATCTTTTACTAAGCCGGGGTTATTTGTAATGAATAATAATATCTAATATGTTACTATTCCTAGTGTTTGAATTGGCTGATATCGACAACAAACAAGAAATTATCAAAACATGTCCCTTAAAAACAATTGAAAAACACAATGTTTCCATTCAAGATGTACCCAGGGGACTGTTTCAATGAAATTCACTCATAAATTCTCAAGGATTTGGCGGTAGTGATTAAGTTAGTGTACACTTTATCAAATCAACAGGCAATGGACAAGGACTTCATGTTCTGGGGCACATTGTACATCACCTACAATGTTTGTTCAATGTTTTACTTTAATAGCAAATATTTCAGAATGCAAGCTGTTCAACGTTTGGTCATTGTCAGTGCATATATATATATATATATATATATACTACTGATCTTTTTACAACCTCATTGTTGTGATTACCCAACTCTAATACAGCCCAGCTAACGCATTCATTAGAAAAGAAAAAGAGAAGAAAAGATTGTCTTACCTAATTGTACTTCAGCTGGGAGGGATGACTTGAGGGCTTTCTGTTTTGTCTTCTGACAATTGACACATGAGAGGGATGACCTAATTTTAGCTTCTGAGGCTTGACACAAGGAACAGGTGCAATGGGCATGGCCAATATTACACGGTGAGGATGAAAGAATAGCTCTGGTCATGAGGTGTTTCTTACAACCTAAAAGATCTGCACAGGGAAGGCAAACAAATGAGGGTTGGGAGGGGGGGGGGGGGGAATTGAAAATCAAAAGCCGTCAAAGACTGGACATTCAACTTAGATCCATTCATTCTGTGTTAAAATATACAATTTACTTTTTTTTTTTTCAAGTCTCAAGACTCAATAGACGTATAAGAAGTAAGTTTGATACTGAAATCACAAAAGGCTTTCAAATCCATAAATCCAACAAACTTCATGTATTAGCAAGGTGCATGGATTAAGCATAATCTTAATAATCCTGCAAACTTTTTTATCTTCAATTTCTTTTTTTTTTTATTTGATCGATACATCAACTATCATAATCATATCGCTGACCACTGATTGGCTTGACAGAATGTGTTATACTGTGTGAGCAGTTTTGAGGAATGATGACATGTTAAATCTAGAAAGCTCTCAAATGTTAAAATCAAAAGACACAACTTCAAAAAGGGACACCACTAAAAAATTAGTGTAAAAGATGTAAGTGCACGCATCAGATAAGTGCACACTCAAGCTTACTCCAAAGTACTGTGCACTTAGTTGTGTCTACTGTAATTTGTTCAAGTTCATCCTATCATATTTCCTATTAATCACAATTCATTCACCCAAGGGTAGATACTAATAGCATTAATCTGTTTATTATTCAAATAAGATTGATGAATATTCAGTGACTTGAAGGGCCCATATTTCCTCACAGCCAGACAATCTTAATGCTGATAATCATTACTGGATGGCTGTGGGCAGGGTGGAAAGTGTAAAATCTTTTTTGCCCCTCAACTAAATTTAGAAAATGTAAAACAACTTGCGTTAACTAAGGTCAAGGGCATGCAATCAGCTGGTTCCATACCTCCCTCACACTCACTCACTCACACACACACACAAACACACACACACACAAAGGCTACAACAAATGAGCATGTGATATGTAAATATACCAAGGTCACACTAGGCATAGACTGCCTTCCCATAACGGCTGGGCACAATTCTGATTCTAGAATTGGTTCCACAATTCCAAGTAAAAAAACAAAAACAAACCCAAACACACACACAAATGATGACATACTGGAAGGTTTAGACATAACAAGCTGGTGGAGGGATGGGCTGGCTGATTTCGAGACTAGGAGCAGGATTCGAGCAGAAAAGACATGTCATTATTGTCATTGGAGTCCAGTCCCCTGCCTCAACGATACTAAGCTGACGTAAGGTCATGATCAGAATCGAATCAGAGCCTATCCTGCAGATTCTGGGACGCGTGCAGAAAAGACAAGTCAAGGGAGTCTAGTCCACTGCCTCAATGATATTAAGTTGACGCAAGGTCATGGTCAGAAACAAACTAGGGCCAGTCCTGCAGGTTCTAACGCATGGACCATCGATTCCAGGGGACAGTTGGAATCACCCAGCCCTACTATTAACTACATAGGCCTCCCATGTACCTTGCTAGTAAAAATTTATTAGTATAGTCGCTCAGGCCTGCCACCCACTGTGCTGTACCAAGTCTTGCGTGCGCCATACAAGTTGAGCTTCCAACCCCGCCGTTTTTCTCTCTCAGTAGCAGATCTGCATGTAATTTTATCAAATAGGGGGATTCCTCTCACAAGTTAAGCCACGGATTCTCTGCCGAGACAAACACTGCCACAGATCCAAGCCTGATACCAGCATTGCCGAGGATATCCGTGGATAACTTTCCACCTGGTGTGTGTGAAAAATCATCATAAGATGAAATACGTTTAGTTTTTTGACAAGGGAATATTGATTGAATAGTTTTTGTCTCTGTATGATTACCTTTGTGATGAAGAAATTTGAGACATGCATTGTAGCCTTCCTCACAAAGTTTTAGCAACATTGCTGGTTCCATAGGATTGAGGGCATGGCTTAGTCGAAATATATTGTCTTCACTAAGCTGCATACTAGTGTTACCGAGGTCAAAGTTCATATCCATTGCCGTGAGATCTCGGGGACAGATATCTGACTCTCCAGCAAAAGGAGAGACTGTTATGGTATTGCAATCAAAGGACGGGAGATTATCAGAAAATCCACCATCAAATGCCATGAACTGTTGAAACAAACAACAACAAAACATTTTCAAATGAAGATAACAACAAAAACATTGAAAATTAATTGCATTTAGAATTCCACTTCCATCCTGAAATAAAACTAAAGAGTTCAGCTTTCAAAACACCTTCACAAGCCTTAAATTAAATTGCTTCCTAAGCACACTGGTCGGCTGTCTAGACTCAATCATAGCGATGTTATTTTTTCTATAATTTAATACATTACAGTGTTCCTTTTTTTTTTTTCAGTAAGCAAGCTAGTGTCTGAAAGCCTTCTCAGTTGTGTGATGAATTCTATATATATATATTATAAAAAAAAAAATATATATATATACATACATATATTGTAAGTTATTGTTGGATAATCCAAAGTAAAAATAGAACATTGTAGCTGTAAAACAACCTTCAAAAGATATACAGTGGACCTTGATTTCAACAAGCTCGGACTCAACGAGACTTCCCATCCAATGAGGTACTTTTTAATCCCCGTTTTATTCCTTATAAACTGGAAGTAAAATAAATCGGATCGAATAAGCACGAAAAAAGTCAACCTCAGCTATAACAAGCACAACCAGGGCTGGTTTCAATCAGTTGGATCACTTTTTGCCCCTCTCTTTATTCAAGTTTGCATCAATGCCTGGCTCTAAACACGGGTGGCCAATCGTTCCTCGCCTGCAGACACGTAGATCTAGAGCCTTACACTAAAACAATAGGCCTAGTGTTACTGTTCATCAATTCATATATATTATAAAAAAAAAAATATATATATATACATACATATATTGTAAGTTATTGTTGGATAATCCAAAGTAAAAATAGAACATTGTAGCTGTAAAACAACCTTCAAAAGATATACAGTGGACCTTGATTTCAACAAGCTCGGACTCAACGAGACTTCCCATCCAATGAGGTACTTTTTAATCCCCGTTTTATTCCTTATAAACTGGAAGTAAAATAAATCGGATCGAATAAGCACGAAAAAAGTCAACCTCAGCTATAACAAGCACAACCAGGGCTGGTTTCAATCAGTTGGATCACTTTTTGCCCCTCTCTTTATTCAAGTTTGCATCAATGCCTGGCTCTAAACACGGGTGGCCAATCGTTCCTCGCCTGCAGACACGTAGATCTAGAGCCTTACACTAAAACAATAGGCCTAGTGTTACTGTTCATCAATTCACTATCCCCCAGGTGAGTAGGGCTACACCGAGCGGCAGATACCAACACCGCCGCCCCCACCCCCAAACACAACAGCAAGTCAGCCCAATGGGGCTTTTGTCTACAAGAGCTACACACTAAGCCGAGTGTGTTGATTCTTGTTCTTTTGCCTTCCGTCAATCATGTATCAAGTAGATGGATCTATTCGGTTGCATCTTACACTTACAAACACAGGCATGCACCAACACACACACACACAAACAAACAAAACCCAACAATCTTACTCTTTCTTAAACTAATCTAACTTAAAAAATGCCAATAGCAAGCACTTCATTAAAAAACCACTACAACAAACAAACAACAAAACAAAAACGATCCATCAGTTTTTTTTCATGATCCCCACCACAAGTTTGCTAGATTGGAAGATAACTGTAGTATAGTACACAATATAGGCCTACCCAATATCAATTGCGTACTGTATCACATTGCCCCCCTTGAATTCCTCGGATCCAGCGAGAATAACCATTTAGTCCGGACGACCTTGTTCAATCGGAGGTCCACTGTATACATGTATTACATATTTAAATATTTCACCTTGTTACTCATAACCTCCATCAGGACTGCTTCAAAGAATTCGTCAACACCATTAAGATTTTTAGGAATCACGGAATTTATCATACGTGTTGCCAATGGCATTTTATGGATGACTCGGGAAGTTGTGGTCAAACTCACAAAACACAGATCCACCAATGTTTTTAGGTAACTCTGTAAAATGAGAAATTCAAATAAGATAAACTTAGTGTGAGTGAAATTAGTTTACTAGCTAAGTTTAAAGAGAAAAGTCCATTTCAACAAACAAAACGAAACAAAAACAGACTGAAGGGATTGGTGACAATACAAATATAATAGTCTACATGATGCAGCAACAGGGAATTTTATGAGTCTTTGCTGACATACTATACCTTGTCATTGCTTGACAATTTATCTTTGGAAAAACCATTGCCAACTGATGTGCTTTCACTAGTACTGTCGTCGGCGTAAATATCCCAAACTGATTCTGTCCTCTTTTCATCACACTCCAACTAGACAAGAAAAGAAATAATTTAAAAAAAATCTATTTAATATTCCAAGAATTAATATCTCCCATCAGTACCATATGTTCAAAATAATTTTTGTTTTTCTGGATGGACCAAGACATGCAAACATAAATAATATTTCTTCTATAATAGTATAATAATAGTATTAATAGCAGAACAATAACACCAGCCAGATACAAACTTCTCCCATGAATTGATCAATTGAGGACAAAGTCATCGTGTAACAATGGTAATACATGTACTTACATGTATTGCTATATACAATACTCACGTTCATTAAAAATGCAACACTTACAAAGATGTATTTCAAGCACTTTAGCTGGGTTTATTTGGATTATTATTGCACTCAGGCTTGGCCTAACATTGAAATGAACTCATCGCATGTTTGTTTTCCGATTTGAACGAATGGTCAAATTTATCTGAAAACTGGTTATTATTTTCTCTGCATTTTTGTTTGTTGTCCACGCTTCAGTTCCATAAGTTGCAAACATGGGAAAATACAGAATTTCAAAACATTAACTGTGATCTTTTTAGATTTTCCTTAACCTATTTGTTTTCATTTTCTTGAGCTTTTGGAGAGCTATCTTACACATGTACATTGTCACTTGATTTCTCTTCCGATATTTCCAAAACAGACTTTTTTCAGAAAATTAAGTTTTTTAGCTGCAGCCCTCATTGCATTTAAATCAGTCATGACCTTATAACTTTTCGCCAGAAAAAAAAAGCAAATATTTTCAACAAAATGTACTGATTTTAGTACATTGCAAATCACAATTATTAAAACTTGCACATGACCAAGAAACAAGAAAGGTATCACATTCTGGTCAAAACAAGCACCACACAGTAATGTATTGTGTATTGTAAAGCAATACTGGGAGGTGTGGGGGGAGGGGGGAGTTGTGGTAAAGAGAGCCAGACGAAGGCAGAGAACCACATGGACTGATGACATCAGGAAATGGACCATGCTACCAGTGACTCAATGCACCAGAAAAGCTCACAGCCCTGAAGAGACGAGGGTCATTGCATATTGACCTCTGTGACAAACACTGATATTGATGATGGCCAAGAGTCACGATTCTGTCATTCCCCTTTGCATCATTCCCCTTTTTTTTGTAATCAATTTACTAAAAATTAATATTACATGTATATGACATGTTACACAAACAAAACAATAAGTCACCTTTTGTTTCTCTTTCTCTGTTCGGGTCAAGCAGTCCCCATCTTCATCTTTTGAACTTTGCACCCTCTGTTTCTGTGTGCCAAGATATACAGGGTAAGTTTTCTCAGATGTCACAAAGTATTCTGACTCCAACGAGGGAGGAAACCACCCTGAAAACCCTGGCACAAATGAGCTGGCCAAGAGACACTGGTAGGAAATTGAAAAGAAATACAACAAATTATAAAGTCAACATCGTTCGACATTAATACAGTATCTGTACACAATAGTGGTTTTTTTTTTTTATATATAACCGTAAGACTGAATATAATAAGAGTTTGTTTTAGAGGGGATAAATATGAATAAAACCATTTGTAAGGGGCTGTAAAAGTGTAAAAAGTTAGAGTTTAAAACTACTGCTTATTGCGTTAACGTTTTTGCAGGCACCCTTAGATATGATATTGAGATAAAAGTCACAGAGTAGAAACAGCTCATGAAAAAATAATGCCCAGGACAAAGCAAAGCTAGAACATATATATTTGATTTAATGCTTTCTATGAATTGACTGGACCAGCACAAGTCAAGAGGAGGAAATTAAGAAAAGAATTTTGTGTGCTACACCATTGGCTGGATTGTATGTACGTGATCGTCATAAACTGTTCATATACATATATAGGGTTTATCCTCAGGTACAAATTGAACATGCATTCAATGATTAGAGAACATAATTAAGACCGATAATACTTGATCTTTTATTTTTAATGGGAGTATGTTCACTTTATTTGAACTCTGTTGTAACCTTTTGTCATTTAAAGTATTGATATTGTTACTAGCACTAATCGCTGTCTTGACAAGTATTATCTGAATATGAACTGAATGGCCTAGTTATTTCAGTCTGAAGTCAAAATCAGATAGCAGTCTTCATTGAACAGAAAAGCAATATATATGTACAGTGGCAATGACTTGTGTAGCACCTCCTCGAGAATGACTCACTCACCTACATTTTTATATAACTGACATAATGTGTCAGTAGATAAGTGGGTGCGTGTGTGTGTATGGATCAATTGCCAATTCTGGGACAAGGTAAAGAAATGCACACTTATCCAGCCCACAGTTTATTTGAAATTTAATTCATCAACATAAAGAACAAGCTTTTTTTTATTACAGTATTTACCGTCTATTAGTCCAGTCCATGGGAAGCATCAAAAATGGACTATTAGCCAGAACAGACTATTCACTGATCGCCGATCAGCTGACCATGCAACATGTCAGGGGTCAATTTATTGGTCTATCTACCCTTATCATAGGATGTGCCTCCACCAGGACACGCTCTGTTCATTGTCATGTGATTTTTTTTCTTTTTTCTTTCAGACAATCTGAAATGTCTGGGGTCGAATGTCAAAGGATAAATATGATGCCTAATCAGCACCGACACAAAAGAGATAAGAACGAACTACCTCCACAATGGAACGCTTATCATGTTGTTGCTTAAGGCCTGAGCTGGATGACCAGATGCTTTGTATATGTTCAAAGCTGTTGGTATCAATGTTAACGAGGAAGAAAAGGCGACACATGATTGGCTAAGGCTGTAGCGGTCGGACAGTAGATAAACGGACAGTGTGTTTACGACAACGTCTTATTACATGTAAAAACATCACCATACCTATGCCAAACAGTGTATGTTGTTTTATTATGGGGATAGGACAGAAGGCAAGTCCGTCTTTATAGTGTACCAAGATGGCCTTACAATGCCATTCACTCTTGGGCCCATTCTGCCTCACAAAATGGGGCAAATGTTGTTGGTAGATATGGTATTTCGGTGTCTATTAGAGAGGTTATTTATATAGCAAAAAATAATGTTTCGTCCAAAAAGCGGACTAAGGCGGAACGGACTACATGTATTAGCTGGAGGACTAATAGGCGGTAACTACTGTATTTACATTTTTGTGCAAATAATTTCTTTGTTTTGACTTTTTTCCAGTGTTCATAACATTTCAAATTGACTACATACACAAAAGGTGCCCCTATTTCTGTGATATCTTACACTGTGACATTCCTATACTGTATGTCTTATAACTTTTAAATCCTTCAATCAAGCGGGCTAACATTTTCATGCATAGTAGGGAATTAATTTATTTCTTAATGTCTAAAAGCACATTGAAAATTAGTCAGTGACAATGGTATAGTGAGCTTTCGAAGTTGGAGACGTTTTAATGGGCCACTCAATAAATGTGCAAAATTACTATTACATGTATAAACATGGTATGTAATGTTATTAATGTTCCTTGAAGTTCAACCATTAAAAGGGAGTTTTTAAGGGTTGAACATTGTAAAACGATGCTGAAGGTTTTTAATTCAAAGTTTCTCAATGGTGACATGCAAAAAACAAAAACAAAAAAGAAAGAAAGAAAAAAAAAAGAAAAGAAAAGAAATGTGTGTTTTTGTGTGACATGACCATTCTCTCATTTTTTTAAAAGGTTGACATTGAGAAAGAGGGATTTTGTATAATTTGAAAAATGTATAGTTATGTGTTGTTTCAAAAACCAATAGAGGATAACTGCCACTTCCACTGTTCATTCAGAAGCACAAATTTTAAATAATTATAAGTATGGTTCTTTCCCCTTGATAGCGCCAAAAAGTAAATCAATCTACCTCCCGCCTATCCCCCTCTACACAATGCCACAACAGTTCAAATTTCAGAATCTAATCTACAATAACACAGCAAAAAATCAAAGACCAATATAACAAAAAAAACAAAACAATAACAAACAAATTTTAAAAAACTTACACTCCCCCCAAAAAAAAAACCAAAACAAAACAAAACTCACAACCAACAACAACAAAAAACGAAACGAACATAATATTGGAGAAACATTCTAGAAGTGATATTTATTATTATCATTAATTAAATATATGATGCTCATTTCACATATTCAGCAAGCAAATGCATTTTTTTATATAAGTTTATCTTGTGTGTGAATTGATAATCAGGTACACATTTGCCATGAAACTATTTCAGCTATTTACACTGATGTAGAGATATAAATCCACCTTCTGCTTTAATCTGTAGATATTCAAATGACTTATGGTTTAAATAATTCGTGCCTTGAATATTTTTTGTTTGGTCATCTCCTTAGTGATCCATTGGGCCAGAAGACAAATTTAGTTTAATACAATTAACGCTCTAATTTTGAATTATAATGTAAAATCCATCAATTGCAGTTAATTATAAGAAACACTAAAATGGACAATTTTAAACTTTTAGAAAAGTTTTAAACATAAATCATGAAATTATACATTTTTTGAAAATTGATTTAATGTTCCAATCATTCTTTGTGACCAGAGTAAAATACCATCAAATTACTATGTGCTGTATGCATTATATACACACTTATTCTTAATCCACAACATGACCTAAGCAAGGTTTCAATGACCTGATAAAAGCCCCGCTACAGAGGAGAAGGCAAGGCAACCTACATAGTTAAGTGACATGAAATTTTAAAGGGTCAAGTATGATAGAGGCAGACTGAGGAAAAACTTTTGTGATAATAGAGATTCTAATTTTAATTCAATCAGATTATCTCAACACTATCAAACATAATAATACGATGCTACCATATGACAAAAATCTACATCAATCTTACATCAATCTGTATCTCTCACTCTCTCAATCATGCTGGAGCCTATTGTTGTGTAAATGAGAAATAAAACATTTAAAACTGAAAGCCTCATCCTGTGAAGAGCATCAGGATGCAACATCAACAAGTGAAGGCTTTTCAAAAATTCTGCAATATTTGACTATAAAAGTGAAAATGCAAGAGACCATTATTTATAAAATTTACAAAATTGCTTTTTTAAGTAATTTAAATCTGAACTTCCACAAGATATAGGTGGTAATCTTTGGGGAGAAAAGGCAAAACAAAGGAATGGCACAACCTTGACTGAGGTATATATAAATGTATAATCCTACAGTTATGAGATACATGGCAGTGTAATACATTATATCATATAAATGCAATGTATTGCATGACATACATGTATAATACATATTATATAAATTACAAATTATTTATTAATGTCTCTATTATAATATGTATGTATCATCAATAAATATTGCCTTACCTGAATGAGGTGTTCTTTGTTTTCGAAATCTGTGACTAGACCACATTCAAGGCCATTGAGAAGTGTAACTGAAATGTACAAACGATTTCTCAAACGTAGGTGGGCATCATCAGGAAGATATCTGTGCATGACACCTTTAAGTAATTTCCCTAGATCCACATTTTCCCTGTCTCTCACAACTTCTGCAACCTCTAGTAGAAGTTGAGTCATCTCACCTGAAATGAAAACAATATTTTGCCTCAGTTCAATGGACATATGAGGATTTTATTTAAAGCACCAACAATGTACACATACATGTATTTATTGAGACAAGCTTCAATATAATAAAAATGAAAAAAACAACAAAACATATATATACATAATTATGTAATATATAAAATTATATATTCTCAATAAATAAAAGACATTAAAATTCATGACATTTAATCATTTATCACTCTCATTGTCTTCACTTAAATGTCTGTTGATCACAAGCCATTTGCTTCAAAGAACAAAATATTTAACGTAAGTTTGGTTTGGGACATATTATTATTTCACTTCCTTCTTTGTTTCTTAGAATTACACACTAAAATCTAAGAGTACTCTTAGATTCTTAGTTTATAATTTTAAGAAACAAATAAGGAGGTGAATGAGGAAGAGAATGGGAGATAGGGAGGGAGAGAGGTAGAGAGGGAGAGAGAGAGAGAGAGAGAGAGAGAGAGAGAGAGAGAGAGAGAGAGAGAAGGGAGAGAGA
>JBCJKF010037761.1:0-11262 GCA_039654545.1 Plocamopherus ceylonicus
TAACAGGTGCAGGCAGATTAGGGGATTCCCCGTGACCGGAGCGCTTGACCTCTTTAGCGCGTCGGGTTGCGGGGAGCAAGTAAAACGAACGCTGTTAACAGCCGTGTCCCCCATCTTCATATGGAATTTGAGATGTATTGATTGAAAAATAAAGTAGCTGTAACCAATTTTCTTAGATCACTGTGAATTGGGTGGCAGGAGGTCAAAATAATGTAAACACACCAGGTTGCTAAAGCAGGCAAGAAGCTAAACGCACTGGCCAAGATGGCCGCTGCTAAATGTAAATGCTAGGGGGTTAAAGAAGAAATTGGGATTTCCTTTGTTTTTCTTTCTTTTTTTTCAGCAACAAAATCAATAGGTTTACAAGAGAGAAGGGCGCATAGTGGCCCTGTGGTAGGCATTGGGCTACGAACCGAGAGGTCAAGGGTTCAAACTGCCGTATGGAAATATGTTTTTTCCTTAAGCAAGAAAATTTACCCCTGTTGCTTCACTTGACCTCAGTGAAATTGGGTACAGCTTCAGCTGGGAAAGTATTCTGCAGTAGACTAGTATCCTATTAAGAGAGTGATAGATCTAATCTGTCACTGTCCATTTCATGCTAGAGAAACCTGGATAAGCTCCAGTCCTATAGCCAAAAGGCTTGAAAGGATTACTCTTTTTAAACAAGAGAGCAGTAGACTCAGCAAATATTGGAAACACACTTGAGATAAATTCTTACCAAATACTGCATAGATTTGTGACACTTTTACATTTTTTACATAGCCATGAGACTCTTTCCAATGGACGGGTACATTTAGCACAACTTGTATGATAAGTCGTGGATTCTTGACTGAGGACATTTACTCCCATTAGCTTCGACTGTTTAATGATCGAGTTGGCGACAGTCCATTGTCTAAACTGGCTCAGTAAATCTGTGGTAAAATGGCAAGCAAGCGAAATATGCTGGGGCAAAAATTGTGTGAGATAATAAGACAAAATTGGATATGAATATTAAGGCAAAGTTAGCTACAAATACCAGTCAACTCTTCTCTCATTTTTAAGTTTTCATTTAGAATAAGGAATCATGTAATCATGAGAAATAAGAAATCTCTACTAACTGAAGTAAGCATATTCTTGAATTATATCCTACTTTTCAACCCCTGACAAGAATTTTTAGTGAGGATTTAGGGAAAAATTAGTGATAAAAAATGAGCTCGCTAAATTCACATGCTAATTAAAATCTTATTCAACTAAATTGACCATTGTTGATTAAATGACTACAAAAACACATGATTATGACAAGTGAGTAAATGCCAGATAGTAAGTGCAGTAAAGTGCTGCTTTCATGAAAAGCGAAACCATTGACACTTGACCGGGCTGTTACAAAGGCTGACAAGCTTTCAGCAAGTCTTCTAGAAGTGGTCAACATTCAGTTTTATTTCTTGCAGTTTCATTTTTTATGAGATTTGAATTACAATCATGAGAGCATAAGGAATGCCATTTTTGGGGGAGTCTCCCATGAATTTTCCTGAGGTTTGGCATGTCTGTTATGTATATCAATCAATGCCTAATCTTAGAAACATATTATTTCATTAAGAACCCTTCTTACAATATTGTTCCTTTTTTTTTCTTTTTGACTACTGCCATTTCTTAAATATAAGGTGAGCCAAAATAAACACGCCATGTTTTGAGGCATTAAAGGGATACAAATATTTTACTGAAATTCGTGAAACTTTACAAAAATGTTAGATATTGACTCAAAAACGTATGTACAAAATTTCATGTTAAATGATTTAATACTTTTTGCACAACGTTAAGATTACCAAGGGGAACCAAAATGTCAAAAAAAACGTGCCTTTCTTGATGATTTCAATTTTGTTTGGATGCCCAGTCAACAAATGTTCTGTGGAGTCCCCTCATTGTCTGGCAACAAAATTATGCAAGACTATACCAATATTTCTTATTAACTGTTGTTATAATGGCTGATACCCAGGACCAATAGAGTAAATCTTGTCTACGTAATATGTACAAACGCAATTAAGTGGCCGCTGATTTCTGACTAATGCACAGAGGAATTCTTAGTCCAAGACTAACTAAGAAGATTGGCCATGTTCAATATTATCTGGTAGCAATATTTCGACCGTATAGATTGTAAAGAAATAAAATCAAAACCATAAAACTTGAGAGAAATTATTCAAAGCTCACTTTCAAGTTGCTTTCTTTGCGGGAATACAAAAAATTCACAGTAAACAAAAATTTTATGGATATAAGAGTTTTTTAAAGAGGGTGGCATCGCTTCTTCAATCCTGGTATCGATGTGTCTTGTTAAAGTATAAACAACTATTGCACCTTTTTCACTAATGAACTTGCTCATTTGTCCATTCTCTCACTTCTTTGTGAACTGTAATTAGAGTTCTCATAATTCATCCCCTACCATTCCTGGCCTTCATTGTCACAGTAATTATTAGAATTGTCAATTTTATGTTGTTTACAGTATGTTTTGGGCACTTTTTCTTTGAGTATGTCGCTTCAATAAAAGTCTAGCTGTATTAGCCCTGATTTACGATAGGTAAGGACCTGCCATAACACTTAGTCCAGGACTAAGTGCTAGTTCTTAGTCGGGATTTAAGAAGGAGTTAAGAAGATACTCTTAGTCCTGGTCCAAGAAGTCGATTCTGCATACTAGCCAATATCAGAATTCATACTGAAATATTGAGTTTTTAAATAGCTCACACAGTATTCAGCAAAATCAGAAACCTACCAATGTATGCAAAAACCCAGCTCTCTTGACATGCCACATCTAAATGATGTTGAATCAAGTCACCAAGCACAACCAACATAGTCACTACAGTTTGAACATCACCCTGAAATTAAAGTCATAGAAATATTAAATCTGGAAAATCGACAAAAGTCCCCTTTTGTAATGTAAGAAAATTATGAGAATTGCCTCTTCCCAAAAGTAAACTTTCAAACAGCCAATTTCATTTGATTCCCTCAAACATGAAAAAAGAGGGGGGGAAAAGTAACCAAAAAAAACCAAAAAAAAAAAAAAAAAAAAAAAAAAAAAAATCAACTTCAACACTTAACTCCCCTGCCCCTCCTAATGAACTTATGTAAGTAAATACCTGCAGGCAAAAAAAGAAAATCTCACAAAAACTTAAACATTACATCATCTTTTAACAGACTGCTTTAAAGGATTTTTATATTTCTCTAAAAGTCACCTCTTCAGCATAACACTTAATCATATTGGCAATGACATCTGAGTAATCCGAGGGTTCTGGAACTTCAATATCCTTTACGATGAATGCCGGCTCAATGGATTCCAGGTGTTCCTTTATGATTTGAGATGAAATATGATTTTCATTCAATGAGCTGTGCCTCCGTTCATTATCACATCCTGAATTATCCCTTGCAATTCGCAATGACATCCGATTTTCAATTTGAGAATGGTGCCGTTCAACATTGTCTCCTATCTCCACTGCAGGAATGCCTAATCCAGACTTGAGTTCATGTCGTATGACAAATGCTTCTACTGGCATGTTTCCAAGGTTCAGATCCTTAAAAGAGATAGATGAAGATCATTTCAAAGTACAGAAAGAATGTCGGTAGATGACAAATGAATGAAAAAAAAAGCACTTGCAACATAAAATATATTACTTTATTGCAAAAATAATACAATTAATAACATTTTACAAAACATATTACTTGGCTTGTGTACATTTTGAGTTATTATTTAGTTTTGAATCATTACATGTTTAACTTAAATGGCAGTTTAAAGTTTATATGTAAAACTAGTTGAATTGCCCGTTCAAAGAACAGGGGAAAAGGGGAAAGAGCTGGGGATAGAATGAAGCATTGGTAAATTATATGCTCTAGGTTACCACTGCCATCGGACCTCATCATTGAAATGTGTTTCATTGGTACAGGCCTACACAGGGTTGCCAGATATATTTTAGTCAAAGAGCCAAATTGATCTCAATTATTTTTCGGGTGCCAAATTTAGGGGCCAAATACCTGAACCAAACAGAACCCCTTCACTTCTATCCCATATGCACAATTGTCTCACTGTTTCGTCTCTTTATACCATGGTTCGCATAAAAAAATCTAATAAGTAAATAAAAATAATGTATCAGATACTACTTGACAAAATGACACATTTCTTTCTCAATAGATTCCTAGGCCAATGCAACAATGTCTATAGCTTGGTCCTTGCTCACAAACAAAAAATTTAATTATTTACAGTCTTCTCTATTTGCTAGAAATATTTACCAAATTATGATTTGCAGCTCAAAGAGCCAAAAAATCCCCAATTCTACGAATCGAAATAGGCCTATGGAAGCCAAGAGGGATTGCAATTGCCCAAATTTCTAGAATTTGGCTCTGAAAGAGCCAAACTGGCAACCTTCGGCCTAGAGCTAATGCAAGTACTATAAAAATTGTCAGCGCTGTTACTTCCATAGTGGTGTCCCGGTTTTGTATATTCTTCATAATTTATTTTATGTTTGGTTCATTATCCTTTTTTTTTTTTTTGGTGTGTTTCAATGTAACTACTTAATATATTTTCATTAATTTTCTCTCCCTTTTTATTCTAAATTGTGACTTAAAATGACTTAAAAAATATATTATATTTATTGAAGAGTTACTTCCTCAAAAACCATGGGGCTATTTTTAGCTAAAAGTCTAGTTTGCAAAGATGAGAGGTCATTGGAGTAAATTTCATCCCAAAGATCTGATTTTGATTTGATAGAGCCATGCTATTGTTTTTTTTTTTATGAATAGGGGTCATGTACCTACTCTGATGTAGTATGTTTTCTGAAAAATCGTTTTTGTAATTTCCAACTGACTGTAGATCCACAAACAACTACGACCAGACAAAGCAATGCAAGCTCTCGCCAGCTTTGCGAGGGTTTAGCGAGAGTTCAGAAGTGCGCGTCAATCCTTTCAACAGGTGGGCGTGACTGCTGATTCTTCATATTCTTGGAAAGCAGGAAAGAGTCTTTCTCTTCTGTATAAAATAGTGCTAATAAACAAAGGATGGTAAACAAAAAGTTCAACTTAATGAAACAGAATGGATAACATTCAAAGTGAAGTGAACAGTGATAATGTGCCTGTTAATGATAGTATTGATTCCAATATAGTGGTGTTTGATAGGCCTAACAATATTGAATTTGTGGATTATTCAGACTTTGATATTGCTCCAAACATCACCATTGATTTAGATAATTCTGTTCCTCAACGTAAAAGCAAGCGTAACAGAGTGCAGCATTGCTCTGCCAATAATTGTAAAAAGAAAAGATTTGACAACCTAAAATTGTCTTTTTTTAGATTTCCGAAAGATAAAGAAAGATGTTGAAAATGGTTTATTAGCAGTAGACAAGATGACCTTCTAAATAAGTCTGTTCATAAACTTTTTAAAGGAGATTCTTGTGTGCTAATCACTTTGAGAAGGATCAATTTACTTCATCCACAAGAAAACAATTGAAGCGGTTGAAACCAACAATAAGGCTATCACTTACCCCAACAACCTCTACCGCAGACACATCAACAGAATTAAAAATTTTGAATCCAACAACGTTGAAAAATCAATAAAATCTCAAAATAAAAAGGAAAAACAAATTTAACATCTAAGGCAAAAACTCCAATCCCAACGAAAAAGAATGAAACGTCTTTCACACAACACAACTAATGTTAAAGCTTCGGCAAAAAAGGACATTGAGGAATTAAAAGAAAAGTCTAGGAAATATCTAAACAAAGGAACACATGATTACTTTTGTAAAAAATTAGACTTAATAAGTAAAGGGAGAAGATGGATCGCAAAGGAAAAGAGTTATGCATCATCTTTAAACCACGTCTCTTCCAAAGCATATCGTCTTTTTAACGACAGTTCTTCCTTCCCTCAATTGACACTTTGCGTCGGTTGATGAGAAAAATCAACATTTATCCAGGAATTTCAGCTAAAATAAAAACAGCATTCAAAGTCAAAGTGTCCTCGATGACTCTTCAAGAGAAACAATATGTTGTTATGTTTGATGAAATGTCACTCAAAAAATCATGAACCGTGGAAAAAGATTTTGTTGAAGGACTTGAAGATTTTGGAGGTATTTTGGGTTCCATCAACAAAACTGGGACTTCTTCCTTAGTTTTCATGGCTCGTGGATTAGAAAATGGAAACAGCCATTTGGTTATTTTATTTCTAACTTAACTGTGAAGTCTACATATTTAAAAACACTGATCATCAAAGCCATTGATTACCTAACTTCAATAGGACTTTTTGTCCAGGCAATTATCCAGGTAAAAAAAAACCCAAGCTGTTATGAAATCTTGAAGGGTCACACCAGATAATCTATTTTTTATGCAAGGGGATAAGAAAATACTTGTGTTCTTTAAGCCACCTCATCTGATTAAAAGCGACAGAAACAACTTAATCAATCATGATTTTTTTAACCCCTGAAGATGGAATAGCATCATGGCAAAAGTCAGAGATTTCTACAACAAAGTTAAGTAATTTCCCCTTCATATTGCACCCAAGCTGACAAAGAAATACATCAATATTACTCCATTCTGAAAACTGAAAATGAGCCTTGCTACACAAGTAATCAGCCACAGTGTTGCCATGGGCATAGCATTTCTTTGTTCGACAAATATTTCCATCAACTCACATGGCCACATCTACATTTTTGGAAAAATTTGACCAGTTGAACAGCGTGTTCAATGTAAGGGGCAATCGATCATCTGCAATGTTTTCTCATCCCATCACCCCAGTGTCAACTCATATACCAGTGGATCATGAACATCAATGCTTTGATCTTATTTGTTCATGGCCTTACAGAAATCGCAGGCATTGATTACCTGCTAACAAATCGTATAAATCAAGAACGTCTGGAAAATTTATTTTCCATTTTAGGAGTAAAATGAATTCATCTCAACAATCCAGAGCGACAACAATTCCATCATGCCTTCTGCCAAGTGATGGTGGATAAGCTGTTAATTCCAAGTGATATGGATTCCTTTTTATTCAATTGAACATCCCCTGCAGAATCTGGTCTGTTAGCTTTACCAATCACCACTGATAAACCGAAAACGGCTACCCCCCGTAGTAAACCTGGTATAATCATGCAAAATGTCAGATGTCGTCCAGTTTGAAAAAGTGGTGGCCTACATAAGTGGATATTCATTAAAGAAAAAGTGGGGCAAATCTCGTCTGCGAAAACTGTATGGGATGATCTGTATGACTGTATGATCTTGAGGAGAGAGATTCAAATGATGATGCTCTACATTTGTGATAAGGCCGTTTGCTTATCCACTACATTCGTAACCACTGCCCACCTTTCTCCAATCCATTGACATGCACTTATCAATCTGAGCGGCTGGATGAACTGGGGACATAGGGCAAAGAGGGGTTGCTTTGTCTAGTCGTAGTAGTTTATGGTAGATCTACAGTGAAGTGCAAAAATTCCAGGCAGGGAGCCCACAATGAGCACTTAATCTTTTTAAAGAAAGGATAAGTTGAGATTTACTCACATCTGTGTTGTCTTCTAATGTTCCAGTTGCTCTGCACCATTCATAACTTGAATCATCCATTTCACCCTCACCAAAAAGAATGCTAGAGTTCACATTTTGTGTAATGCTTTTATCCACCTCAGAGTTGTCTCCCTCCACTTCAGAGCTCTCCTCATTACTACCTGAAATGTTAAGGGAATGATATAAAGCTGTCTTGCTTCATGACAGAACAAATCAAAATCATAACACATAAGTTTGTATTGTTTTTATCACAGCAAGCCTGAGAATTCCATCAACTTCGAGTGCTATAAACAAAGTAATAATGGACATTGCAAAGCATTCAATGTTACAAATTAATTTCTGCTTTTTCTCATTCTCCACAGATTACATATGGAACTAGATTTCTACTCAACACCCCACCTATCTTTTCACAATTTGTTTCTTCTTGTTTCATGGCATACTGATTGCAGAAAATTGTCAGAAAAAAAAAAGAGTGGGAGGACATTTTTTAAAAAATAGCAACATATTCAGAATGAAAATGGCAATGATGGTGTGATGATGATGATGATGATGATGATGATGATGATGATGATGATGATGATGATGATGATGATGATGATGATGATAATAGTTATAGTGGTTATGATGATGACGATGATGATGACTGTAGTTTCAATCAATGAAGTACTTCTGATAAAATAAAAATAGATATAACTAGTATTTATAAAAGTAAAATAAGGTTATCATGTTGAATAAATTACATGTACCAGGTATAACACATGGATTGTACAATTCAAGTGAATGTGTTATCAAAAATATTTGGGTATCATGAATAGAAACAAAAAAATTACCAGAGGTTGGCTCATTCAAAGTAAATCCCTTCTTCTTGGTTTTCTCTCTCTGGCGTTTTAAGGCTGGTTTGGTGTCTGGGAGAAAAATTGCACTGTATTTGTAAATAATATTTTCTATGCTGAGGTGAGTATTTAAATGAAATCTTTGCCTCTGGCAAACATAAACATGTATGTCAAACCTTATGAAAGTTATACATTTATCTAACAATTCTTAAATGGTAAATAATCATTTCTAGGTACAAGTACTTTTTTTTATATGGACAATTTTTATATTTTATATCTCACAATTGTAGACAGCTAGATTTATCATGGCATCAATACACATATATTCACTTTCTGAAAGTAAAACACACAATGTTAATATCACGTGAACAGCAACACTTACAAAGGAAAAAGAGGGGGAAAACTTGAAAATAAAGAAACACCAGAGCATTAGAAAAAAAACAACTTATAAATCCAACAGAACACTTGTATTATAGTGGGGAAAACAAAGCAAAACAAAGAAACAGGTTTCACAGGTTCTAATAAAACTTTAAATTATCATCATTATTATTATCGTTATCATTATTTTTTTTTTTTTTAACATTTGTAAGGCACTTTACATGACTAAAACTCAGAGCACCATAAAGAACAATTAGGAACATAAAAATAAGCTGTGTTGAATAAAAAAAAAAAGTTGTAAGGTTTTTCTTCAAAGACTAAAAATAAGATAGTTATCAGCCTTCACTCAGGTCATTCTTGGGTAAGGGGGCATATGTAGAGAAGATTTTCTTATCCAATTGAGTAGACGTACATGGAACATTCAGAAAATGTCTTTAATTGGACAAAAGTGTCCTAGGCTAACTCTGAGGTGTTAAGAGTTCACTCAAATAGTGGGGAGCTGGCCCATTCAAACATTTGTAAGCAAGATATATCAACGATCTCCAATTAATATGATAAAGAACTCAAAGCATTTTACTATATAATTAATGAGGACAATTCAGAGTCACTTCCCTTGGATGTGAGGTGCTGAATGACTTAGGCCTAGGGCCTAAAGCACGGTAGGCTAGTGATCCTGACCATGTATTGAGAAGGCCTTATTGTGTGCGGTAGGCCCTAGGCCTACTTTTTCTTTGCTTTGGGACATTCCCATTGCTGTGTGTTGCCCAGCCAACGACACTTCAGTAGCAAGGGACGTCACTCTCGTCAAAACCTCGACAAAATGACGCCAGTTCTTTATCTTAAAATTTCACAATCATTGGATGTATGAACAATAAATTATTTTAATAATTTGTTATTTCCGAGAAAAGATATGTCTGTCTTGTCTCGATTCAGCTTGAGCATGTTGTTGGTCATCCATGTTCATATGTCTTTAGTTTCTTGATGGGTATTGTTTCATCTTTGAAGAGGTATGTTGAGCTATGTATTGTCTATATGAAGGTGGTAGTTTATGTTGTGGCTTTCAATGATGGTGAAAGGAGGCAGTATAAAGAGTGAAGGTAATGGGTTCAAAGATGGACCCTTGGGGACACCATGGTGCAATGTTGATTCAATGAGAATGGATTGCAGTCGCTGATAGAGATATAACACAAACCAATCCATTGCAGTCCCATCTACTCTAAGGAGATTACGAAGCCTGGATAATAAAATGTCATGGTCAATTGTCTCAAGAGCGGTATTGAGATCCAATAAGGCAAGAAGGATGCATGACTTTCCATCTGTCATCCTGATTATGTCATTGTGTATTCTCAGTAATACTGTTTGAGTGCGATGGTATATTTTATGCGCAGATCCGAAAAGGGGGGATCTATTATTGTTGCAAGGTGATTGACAATGGTTGTATTGATGGGAGAAAGATTATCAGAGAGTTCTTCCAGTAACAACATAGGAATTGGGTTTAAAATACAAGACACATGGTATTGCCTTGCTAAAAAAAATTTCAATCCTTCTTTTTTTAGTAGTTGGCTTTAACTGAAAAAACAGTACGTACAGAAATAGGCCAGTGTTTATGGAGGCCACCATGACTCAGGCATTGGTTTAAAACAAAATGGAAAAAACATTGAGTATACAGGGTAAAAATCAAATTATCAGAGAACACTAAATACAACTTGGCAGTTAGGCAAACTACACATCAGAATCAGAACTTTAGAGAAATGCATGAAATAAATGAGGAAAGGAACATACCCATTTCTTTTGGATCCTGGTGTTTTTGTGGGAGTGGCAAACGTGAAATATGACCAGGGCCACTGAGGGATGAGGAGTAAAAGCTTGCTAACATTCTCCAAGATTGAGCAACCTGAAAAGAACATGAAGGTGTCTCAGCATATTTTTTATACCTACGTAGGACACCAACTAGTCTTGAATGGGATGCAGGGTGTCAAGCGAAAATCACTACTAAAATTTCAACCAGTATAATTAATTTCAAGCCAAGAGAATTGAAATAAGTATGCCTCTGTTAACCTCAACACCTCTCAATATCATGATCCTACCGTCCTGGTTGAAAAATCAGCCAATAAGCCTTTCATCATCACTCTCTGCCCCAATACAGCTCATTAAAAAAAATAATTTTTAATTCCACTTTACTCATCCCCGAAGGGAAATTCGTCTTTTCGTTTTTGATTGAGCATCAGCAACAGAGCAGCAACGCAAATGGAGACAATTAGGGAAAATAACCTTGCCCAAGGGTTAAATCAAAATACCCCTAATGGGATTCAAACCACCAACATTTCGGTTATGAGCCCAAAGCACAACTGCTGTGCCACTGTGACCACTAATTTCTTCAGGCAGTGTGCTTGTGTGTGGGTGGGTGGGTGTGGAGAAAGAGTGGGACAGTAAGAAAAAAATAAAAAGTGGGGAGAGAGAGAGGGAGAGAGAGAGGGAAGGGGGGGGAGAGAGAGAGAGAGAGAGAGAGAGAGAGAGAGAGAGAGAGAGAGAGAGAGAGAGAGAGAGAGAG
>JBCJKF010037872.1:0-11257 GCA_039654545.1 Plocamopherus ceylonicus
GTAATACTGTATAGAGAAAAAGTTGGGAATTTCAAATCATGTCGACTTAAGCCGAAAGTCGACTTAAGAGACGTCAAGATATCTGGGTTCTACTGTACAAGATTGGTCTTGCGGCGGTCGATCTAGGTGGGAATGGGTTAACGGCTCATGAGGATGTTATTTTAAAGCAATCCCTATTTGTTCATGAGTTTTTTTTATTTATTTATATTTTTGGTGTTTTGTGTGCACTTTAGTTTTTTTGATGTGAAGTATTGTGTTGTTTTACCGTGTGAGTGTTTTGGTTGCTGGCAAAAACCAGCCACTGTCAAAAGTGCTGGTTACCCATGTGTTGCTGTGTGCTTTCCTAGATAATTTGCGTGGGAATTATTTAGGGTGCCCCATTCGTCACGAACCGTGATGCTCTTCTTCGCATGACTGACGATGAAACAACATGCTTGGCTTTGATGAAGATGACAGACAGCTGCTGTATCTCTGAAAGTGGATGAGATGTCTCTTTGATCTCCAGACTGCAGTGTTTTGCCAAGCGGATGTTCACACACTTTATACTTCAAGACTGCCCGACTCATCTAGATTATTGTTATCCATCTTTCCCTCTCATGCCAATACTATTTATTCATATGAAATAACTTTTTTTCCCATTTACATATTATTTTTTTAAGCTGTATGCTATTTCCACTAATCATTTTGGGTCATGTTTATTGTTATCATATAAGTAGTGGTTATTTTTGTTAAGTCGTTGTTAGTTGAAATGATTTTTTTTTCTTTTCAAATCTGTCCATCATAAATAATTAGTGGAACATTTTTAATGTCTCATATAGCAATCCACTCTGAGCACATCCCTCTGCCATGATTTCTTTTGCCTATCAGAACTATGATAAAGGACATGAGGAAGCGGAAGGTGGAAAAATGTAGAATGGTCCTCTGCCTCATCTTTTTATTGACCTTTTTTCTGTCACTGTCATCTTTGCCTCAGCATGCAGTGTCTCTTATAGTGGTTGTCTGCCTCATAATGACTGTATGAAGATTTGTATGGATGGTTGGCAGATCAAACCTGTCAAGTCTCCTCTTGGGGTATAGAGACTTCAGAGATTTGATCTATATGCGTTTGTGCATGTGTGTGTGTGCTTATTTGATTTCATTAAACAGGGAGATTGACATGGATGTTATAAGGACTTTTGTATAGTCTTTGCCAAATAAAATCAGTGTTCTGGTGGTTCTGCTAAAGGGAAATAAATCCCCGTTTTCCTTACTGTCCTTATTTTATAGACGGCTTAGTTATTATTTTTTTTTTATCGGGCCTATAGATGTAGAGCTTATGCTACTAGTCAAAACCTAAAATAAAGAAGGTCATGCTTAATTCATCAGTAAGTGACTACAGTATGGAGATTGTGGTCCACACACGCTTCATGAGACTACTTCCCCCCGTTTTTTTTTTTGCCCTTTGCCTATACCGCAGCTAAGCAGTGTCCAATCATATTAAATTTACTTCCCCACCTGGTCAGTCCAGACAGTAAAGGCATATAATTAAAAACTTTTTATGACATGGGAAAGGTGAAAGACAAATTTGTAATGCTCGAAATCTAAACTGAACCTCTTCAATGGAAATAGATTTAGACCCAGGCCTCATGTTTAGTGGCGATTTGAATATAGGGTGGCCAGCCTTACCAGGTTTTTGTTTATGACTTGTTTGGTCATTCATTCACTTAACGGTCTCTGATATA
The DNA here is from genome assembly GCA_039654545.1 of Plocamopherus ceylonicus. Lineage (NCBI taxonomy): Eukaryota > Metazoa > Mollusca > Gastropoda > Nudibranchia > Polyceridae > Plocamopherus > Plocamopherus ceylonicus. The sequence continues at coordinate 1,722 of JBCJKF010037872.1, forward strand.
GTCGTGCTTTGAAAAGTATTTTTCAGGTTCTTGTGATTCTTAGCAAAGTGAGAGAATTTTACTTTCTGTCAATATTAGATCTTGGTCTAGATTGTCCTTAGATTATCTTTATCTCTGTACTTAGACTTGAAAATGCATGATGGTCTCATGTTTTTATTTTTAATCTTTTATGTAAGAGGAGTGGAATATCGTTTTAGATGGTTATGTTTGCAGACATTTTGGTTCAGGACTATTACAGGCCTGATGCTATTAATCTGTGCTTATGTTGAAGAACGCTTCAGAAAGCTGATTCAACTAAAATGTATGTGGAAAATGGGGATATTTTGTACAGACAAAAGTATGTTTGAAAGTTCTGTTTCAAGTGTGACAAAATGTGGTAGCTTTTGAGTCTACGATTACTTCTTGTTGCGAAGTGTATTTTTTTAGGTCCTTCATTTATATATATATAAACATGTATATATGTCAAGGCTTTTATTCTGGTTGTTTCATAAGTTGACATACTACTAAACAGAAGGGTAGGTCGTCTTCTTTCCCTGGGTATGGTTGATGATAAATTGTGAGAGAATTTGATTCAGTCTGAGGTGGTATGAATGGCAGGTAAAAGGCCCATCCATCCACCAAACAATTGACAGACATAAATTAGTGTAATAAGAAATTGACTTGAGCAATGAACTATGATCAATTTTTCAAATATAAACCTTTGCTTTTAGTTGTTGAGAAATAATGTGTACGATTTTATCCCCCTTTTTTTTGTTTGTTTTTCTTTCATCTCGTTTTTTAATTTCCCTTTAACATTGTTTTGTTTTTTTGTTTTTGCATTGTATGTTTTTCTATATTGATGTCTCTAAATTATCATTGAATTTATTTAGTTATATTGAAAAGGAAAGTGATTTATATATTTAATGGAGGAAAGAAGTGTTTGTGTGTGTGAAGGGGGAGGGGAAGGGACTTCTTTTGTTTTGTTGTTTTTTTTTTTTCTTCTTTTGGGGTCGATGTGTGATGGGTTGGTTTTTTTTAAATATCAAATCTCAGGGAGCTCTGTAGAAAAAAAAAAAAGGAAGAAGGTACGTGAGAAATCGAATATTAGTCATACAATGCTTATTTCTCCTTGGTTTGTTAAGGATTCCGTTTGTTAGAAGTGAAGTTGTCATTTGGCTTTCAAAAAATTCAACCATCTATTTTGAGTGGAATTGGGGAAAAAAACAACAAAACGTTTAAGCTATCTTTTTTTTTTTTTTTAGAGGGAAATATTGAGTGGAAGAATTTATTTATTTATTTTTTATTTTTTTTTGGTACCTCAATGTCAAGAGTTTGTTTTGCAACTGTGTGTCCTAGACTGCAGTGCTGATGATTGAATTAGCAAAGTCAAGGCGAATAAGAAAAACATTCCAACATTTTGAGCCGTGCTTGATAAGTGACTTGTTTATTTTGGATCAGTAATATTCCTTCAAATAGTTATTTTGCTCACTCTTTTCTTACCCTTTCATTTTTTATTTTTTTATTATTTTTTTTAATGCTTTAAACCGTATTTGAAGTCAAAATGTTCAAGAATAAAAACAAAATCACTCACATGTTCTTAAAGACAATTTGCCGACAAAAAAACCCTTCTTCCTTTTTTAAAGGTTTTTGAAATGTATTGGGATTTTTTTCCTTTTTTTTTTTTGTTTTGTTTTGTTTGTGCCACTCCATACTGGGGTGGGCAATTGTTTGGCATGTCAAGTTTTACTTTCAGGCAACTGTTAACGTTGATCCATCGGATGGTCGAGTTTGTGGTGCGTGAAGGTCCCATGTTCGAGGCCATGATTATGAACAGGGAGCTGAATAACCCTTTCTTTAGGTGAGATTTATCTGATCAGACATAGACACCTGACTGAAGGGTCCTGTTTAGCGCACTGTGCTCGATTGTGACCATGTACAATAGAAGTCATTTTCATTGGGTTTTTTTCTCTCCTTTTGCCTTAAGCATAACACATCGTCATGTTAACTGGATAATAGACTCATGATTCATTTGGAACTGAAGAAATGCAAATTATATCAATATTTCTTCATTTAGTGTACAAATACATCTGCGAAATGATATATATGCACATAAATATGTCAAACACCCTCACCTATGATGTCATATACCCTTAAAAACTGGATGCAGCATCAAACTGCAAAAATCCCACTATTATTTACACCTTAAAGCAAATTTCTTCAATGTCAACCATCACCACAAGGAATAGTCTACTTGAAGATTTTGTCTCTGCCCCTGTGGTAAACACATTCAAAAAATAGGCTTAGATGCATTATGGTAAAAGGCAACGCTCTTGTATTCCCCCAAGTTTGTTACAATGCTTTAATGTCAGAATTACAAAAGTTTGCACAGTGTGTGTGTCCATGCACCTGTGCTATTTAACTCTTTGTGGACCATTAACCAATGTATATCAGCATGAGCAAGAACTGTTTTGTGTACCACGAGCTGATGTAGGTATCGGAATGAGTGTGATTTAACTCTGCCTCTTTATCGGGGTGAGTTTGTGCTCATCCTGATATATGAGGAAATCGCAGTCCAAGAGTTAAATCGCACTCGTGACAATGATGGGGCTCACAACTCACAATCCATCGAGTTTAATTATGCTGATAATGTGAAGGTGAAGAAGCAAATCGCTCAGGCTGCTTCCAGCACTTGAAAGTACAAATCGTCAGTGTCGTTCTAGAAAAGTATATTTTCAGATTTTTACTTTCTATGGCCAAAGTAAAGTTATTTGAAAGTAATTTCAATTATATCCACATTAAGGTTGGTGAATAGAATTAAGCGAAAAATACTTTTATTTTTGATCAAAATGCTTTGTGTCACTTTCAATAAACCTTACTCTGCTGTAACAAAGTAGGGGAAATATGACAATTTTTAGATTGACACCAGTAAAATGCTCTCTGTTAATTTTGACTTCATTTGGGATGTGGAAAGTTAAGGATGAGGGAAGTAGACATTTTTTATTTTTTTTTTTTTTCATTACCTTTTTGAAGAGAAAAATGACATTTCTGACTTCCACTTGCAGATTTCTGTTTGATAACAAAAGCCCAGCCCACACCTACTACAGATGGAAGCTGTATTCTATTCTTCATGTAAGTCTCCGCTGGTCTCTGGGATGTCCTTTGTGTAAAAAACCTGTTTTGTTTTTGGTTGGTTTTTTTTTTCTTTCTTCCACCAGTTGGTGGTAAATCATTTTTCTCCTGTTTGTGCAGGCCCCCTCTCTGCGCCTCATTTCTTTCTTTCTTTCTTTCTTTCTTTCTTTCTTTCTTTCTTTCTTTCTTTCTTTCTCTCTTTCTTTCTTTCTTTCTCTCTCTCTTTCTTTCTTTCTTTCCTTCTTTCTTTCCTTCTTTCTTTCCTTCCTTCCTTATTTCTTTCTTTCTTCCTTTCTTTCTTTCTTTCTTTCTTTCTTCTTTTTTTTTTGATTGTGAGTTAATGTTAGTTTAAAGAAATTGTCAATACATGAATTCTCAACTTGCTATGTTGGGGTTAGGGAATAGGAGAAAAGTGCCTCCTAAAGGGTGGTAGTTAGGGAATTGACAAAATAAAAAAAGTTTTAAATGACTGCTCTGAGCCATCTGTTATTTTACAGGCACACGAGGTTAATAATAATGCTACACTGTCACCCACAAGCATTTTGTATGGAGAAACTCAGATGGGAGATTTTACTATATTATCAGAATCAGTCTTCAGTATGTAGATCCATCAATCGAGGAATTTTCGAGGACATAGCTTTTAGTATATGAAACATTTTTTTTTTTAGTGCAGTGATATGATGTTTTAATATGTGGGTTTTGTTTCGTTATCATCAGGGTGATGCAACGGGGAAGTGGAGGACCGATGAGTTCCGCATGTTCAAAGGCGGCTCCATCTGGCGACCTCCGCCCATCAACCCCTTCACCCAAGGCATGCCTGAAGACCTGGTTAACAGGGAAGCCAACATGGAATTTGAAGTCATTTTACGGAAAGGGAAACTGACCAACAGGTGAGTTAGGCGGAAAGATATACTTGGTCCATGCTTTTCAAATAGGAGACAGGGAAAAAAGATATTAATTTGAAAAGAGCAATTAAAAACCCCAACATTATTTTATTTATGAAGATGACTTGTGGTTTTGTCCCTTTTATGATTAATGCATTCAGCCTCCACTTTTACTGCATTCAGTATGTGTTTTATTTTTGTTTTTCTTTTTGTTTTTTTTTTTTTTAGGGGTTTTTTTGTAACCCCCTTCATACAATAACCGTCAGGGAGGGGAAGATATTTGAATCATTTTGAAAAACAAAACAAAACGTTAAAGTTGTCCCGATTGTGGATGTGAGAAGAAATTTTAAAAAGGGGATCTGCTTCCAAAGATTTTGTATTTATTTCCTGGGATTACTTGTAGTCCTGACTCGAGACTTTTCATGCACATCCAAATAAAATTGAAAATTGAAGGCGGCATGAAGTCACTTCTCTTCACTTGTGTCAAAACTGAAATTCAAAGAGGTAGACACTTGAGCTGAAGACCGAGATGTCAGAGGTTTGAAATCCAGTGATGGGTGTGATATTGAGTCCTTAGAAAAGGCTCTTGACACACATTTTCTCGCCCTACTCAGGTGTTAAATGTGTAACTGGCCGTTAACAGCATTGTTCCTGTCCAAAAAATTGTACTAACACCTAATAGGTCTCCTAAAAGTCTTGTCCTTCATGTTATGTGTTGCTGTTGGTTAGGGACTCTTTGTAAAGTTTTAGCACATTAAGTGGATATTGCACTTTATGAAAGCTTTCTTTCTTTTTAAACCAAAGAGCCTTCTTGATTGCTACTTCAGTCATAAGTTCTGTTTATTAAAATATGACAATCGTCAACACTCACACAAAGGAAACTCAATTTATCTTCTTTTTTGTTTCATGATATTCTCAACTTCAATTGTAATTTATTTACTTTATATGTACCATATCAATAAACTCTGATACTTGATGTTGCATCAAGATGAGCGCTCTTGGAAAGTATAAGGAGCCATCTTCTCCTTGAGTTTCTTTGTTACAAATCCAACTATTTTTTTCCTTCATTTAGTCAACGGGACCGCCTGGAAGATCTGTTGAGAGAATTGACGCCGGACAAGACCAAAATAGCCGACACCATGGTGTGGTGCCTAGACCATGCAGAGGCTGCTGAAGAAATTGTGGAATGCATAACAGAATCACTTAGTATAATTCAAACGCCAATACCCAAAAAGGTACAAAAGTCATGTGATGAACTATAACGACAAATGTTGTGCATTGCTTTGTCTTTCATGTCATGTTATTCTCACAATCTTTTATAATTGTTTTTTGTTAAAGTTTGATTATGTCTTTATTCTTTGTTTTAGCCTTTTTTTTTTCTTTTTGGTTTCTTTTCAGTTTTTTTTTTCTAGATTATGGTTTATTCTTGTATGTTCGGTTTCGTTTTTTGTTTTGTTTTTGTTTGTTTGTTTTTTTTTTTTTTTTTTTTTTGTCCTTCAAACTAAAAGTGGAAGAGTGTAAGCCGACTACTACTTAAAGCCGCTGACTACTTAAAGCCTATGTATTTATCGGCATGAGTTATGATTTAACTCCTTGGCTACAATTTGCTCTTCCTCATTTATGGACAAATTGAAATCATGCCGTGCTCATCATGATCTTTGGACACATAATAGTTAAAGAGTTAAATCTTGTTATAAGCAGGGTTCCCACTGGGTCTTAAAATCTCGAAAAAGTCGGGAATTTTGAAATTTTTTCAAGGTCGGGGGAAAAAGGGGTCTTGAAAATGATATGGGTCTTGAATTTTCGCCAGAGGTCGGGAAAACGATTGCAACGGTCCTGGAGGCCTAAATTTTTGAATGTGAATCTTGAAACGAGAGAGAGAGAGAGAGATAGTGCATAATTATCCGTGGAATTCCGCGGTTTTGGCTCGCCTGGACTTTTCGTCCTTTTCCTTGGTTCCCGGACGAAGAAAAAAAAGAAGAAAAGGCCGGTCCGTGCTTTGTGAAAGCATAAGACAGGGTCCCCATTGGGTCGGGAAATCGGGAAAAAGTTGAGAAAATTTAAATGCAAGATTTGGATGCTTCAACGGTATAACTTGAATAACTTCGATTTTCCCTTTCAAAAAATCCCTTTTTTCCCCCAGTGTCCCGTGCGCAAGAAGGCACTTTTTTCGTGACTATTTTCTACGCCTGGCATCGCTAATTGGTAGCTTGCCCTCTGGCTGAAGCTACACGGTACACAATACGATAATAGGCTAATCCAGTCAGGCTGGTACAATGTAGTACATGTGGTAGTAGGCCTCATAGGCTTACATGACATGTAGTACTGTACTGTACTAGTACACTTTATCGCCAAGCACTGAGAACGGGGGGGCCTGAAGAGAGGCGAGTGGGTTCGCTTGACGGTGGCGACGACACGCTAGGCCTACTCAGCGAAGCCTGGCTGGGCTTGTCGCGGGGAATGATGCACTCGCGATTAATTTGGTGAAATTAAATTTAAAGGGGCATTATTCTTGTTTTGTTTTTAACAAAAGGGATATTGTTCTTGTTTTATTTCACTCATTCCTACCTATAACTAAAACGCCTGCCATCGCCCGTTTCCGCCGCCTGTGCGTTTACCTAATCCGCCCGTGATTGTCCGATGTCAACCTGTAGAAATAGGGTCTGAAAATAATACGCTTTACAACTATATGGCCTTAAACTGTAAGGAAACACTCCAGGAACTAGTGTATTCTTCCCTTCGTGGAGGTCATTTTGGTCTTTTTACTTTTGTATTAGGCAACTAAGACTAGAGTACTGTAATGATCTTTTGAGGTTGATAGTGTAGGAACGAAGGGGTGAATTCATTCACTTTTTGTAATAGTTGTTATGGTTCTCAATGGAAAAAACCCCAAAACAAACAAAATTACAGTTATTATACATATTTGGTCACACTTGTAATGGAAATCTGGATTTAAGGCTTAGGAACTATTGAGAGAGGTGTGATGGCAAAGGGGAAGATTATGAAAGCAATGGTGATGGAAAAATGGACCTAGAGTTGGAGATCGACTTGGAGGACTGATGGTGAATAAAATCACCCCGACGGTTATAATAAAATGGATCATTATTTGCCTTTGACAATAATTTTTGAGTCATGACAATAAACATATTTGTGTGTTCGATTTTGTGTGTTTCAAAAATGATCTTGTTTATGTTTATTTATTTATTTTTCAATTTAATTGAATTTTCTATTTCTTTTGTTTTCCATGTTTTTTAAAAAAAGAATTAAGTCTGACTTGTTGAAGAGTTATGCCCCTTTCCTGAGGGTCACAGGCTGTTTTCAGAGAATGGGATTTAGGTGGGATTGAGTTAAACACAAGGGACACTATCCCGTTTTGTTCTATTCTGGTGTCCGCATTTGCTGTTTTAGCTGCTAGATTCAAATTTCAAAACATCAGTTGGCGGATATAAGCGGGAGAAAGTGCAAACATCATTACATTGTATTTTATTTCAGCGGAATATTTGAATAAGCCATTTTAATTATAATGATGTATTGTTTGAAGACTGCTGTGTGTTAAAGTTCATAATAATGTATATTATACAGGCCTACTACAAAATGTGCATTCATTTATATTATCATTGATAAATGGGCTTTATGGGGAATCATTCTTGGCGCGCGACACCGTAATTTTTCCCGCAAATAGGGGTCTTGAAAAAATGTTTGGGGTCTTGAAAAAAATTTCAAGGATTTGGTGGTAACCCTGTATAAGTTCAAGTAGTTAATGAGTTAAGATATAGGGATGCATTTGTTGATTGGGAGCGAGAGGGTGTTTTTAGATAATGAGTGTGGAAAAAGTTTTTTAAAAGAAATGTCTCTCATAGATTTACTGAAAGATAAATAATAAAAAAAAAAACAGTGCTGAAAAAGGAATATACTGTCTAAGATTGTTCTACAGTGTGTTTGTTAACTTTCCATTAATCGAAGCTGCTAACTTTTAACACTAAAGAAATGGCACTATTAAGAGGATGGATGGAGTGCTCTCAGACAGTGTTTCATAAAAATTTCAGAAAGTATACATCTTTCATAGATGAAAGTAAAAGAAAATGATCTTTTGATTTTGTTAATTATTTGTGTAAAAAAACCCAAAAAATTTACCCCGTAAAAATGAAGATCATATTTACTATATGAAAACGGCGATTGATTCAACTTTGTTGTTTCTTTCTTCTTTCACCAGATTGCACGCTTGTTTCTAGTGTCGGACATTTTGTTTAATAGCAGTGCCAAGGTCCCTAATGCCTCTTTTTTCCGTAAATTGTAAGTACGCTCATACTCCTGGCATTGACTTTGCTCACCCTCCATGTATTTCCTACCATTGAAATTTTTTTTGCAGGATCCATCCCAGTGTGGTAAACATACAAAAGATAGAATTTGCTTCAGCGGTTAAGCAGAATTCAGGAACTTTCTTTTCCTCCCGGCCACCCAGGTTTATGTGCCAGCAGCCTAGACATTAGCAGGGCTTTATGGGAAAGGGCTTCAAACTCATTTATTCACATGAAATTTTAATGTAAAACTTTATGTTTATTTAGTAGCATCAGTTCACTTTGACCTTATCTTAGACCTTAATCCGTCCAGTGCTTTGCTGCACATGGGGCTGTCGTCAATTACCTCCTCTGCCCGTCCTGAGTTGCAACCAGTGCTGCTTTCCATGACGAGACATTTCTTTCAAACCTCTGCACACTGACTCTCACATCAGTTTTTGAAGACCTCTGTGTCTTTTTCCGATCGATGATTGCCATTCCATAAGTTTTATTGGCATTCTTGATTCACTTTGATCTTATGTCCTATTTTTGTACATCAGTATCACCACTGGATGATGTAGATGTTGAGGTGTATACCCTCAAGGCGTACCTACAACATATGACTGTCTCAGGCTGCTGGCTTTAGATATAGGCCTGTCCTTCCAGCTGCTTTCTTCCTTCGCCACTGCTGCCCTATTAGTCTTCATCAATTGTTTGCCTGCTATGTATGGCTTTTCTACAATACTTACTTGCTTACTTACCCGAACCAGCAGTCGTCTGAGCTTGGGCCCTTTGACCAGACACCAAGGCAAAGAATTTGGCAGTCTTTCGAAGCTGATCTGTGTTGTCATGTAGAATGCTATGGATGTCTAGGGAGGGTGGAAGGTACTAGGTATTGTCCACATAGGGTGTTTAGAGCCAGACAAACAGTATGTGGTGGACCGTTTCTTGGGGATGACTGCAGAGGAGGCAAGCCGGGTTTATGTCTGCACTGATTCTGCTCAGGTGGGCATTTAATGTGGTGTGCTGAGTTCTGAGGCAGAAGATGGTGGTCAGGTCTTGCCTCCCGAGGGTGATCGTTTTTTTCCAATAAAATCATCTGAAAATGCAAAATTTGTAATCTCTATAGAGTTACAGTAGTTACCGGCTAATTGGACGCCGGCTAAATGGACGTTTCGCCTTACTGGACGTTTTTCAGTGAAACGGTATTTTTATTATCAAAATCACCCCTCTAATTGGACGGTCCAAAACCAAAATTTCGGCTAAT